>PVKP010032058.1:0-26343 GCA_004027715.1 Plecturocebus donacophilus | reverse complement strand
TTAATAAATATTTACAGAACCTACCACCCCATATCCACAAAACCTATATTTTTTTCAATATTATATCATACCTATTCTAAAAGTGATCACATAATAGGAAATAAATCACTTTTTAGTTTGCATAAGCATTTCACAGATTTAAATGAAGTCCTGAGCAATAGAGCAAGATTCTTGTTCTCTCTCCCTCTTTCTCTTTCTTCCTTTTTTCTCTTTTATTCTACTTCTGTCTTAAAAAAAAAAAAAAATAACTTCCCCTCTCTCTTTCTCCTTCTAAAAAAAAAAAAAAAAAAAAAAGAATCATTCTTGTTTCTCCTACTCTATCAATTTTTCCTTATAAAAAAATAAATAAATAAATAAATAAAAGAAAAAAAAGAAAAAAAAAAGAATATTCACAGGGTAAAAATACTAGAGAAGTTCTGTACTGTGTTTTAATATCAGACATAATGATTCAGAAATTCTCATGCAGGTGTGATGAGAAGATCATGATTCACTAAAAAAAAGATACAGGCTGTATTATTTATCTTTGAAAACTTTAAATGTGTTAAACCAAAGCTAACTTTACTTGAATCTTCTGATGCCTTTTCAATTAACAGGCAAAGATAGAGCTTGATCGAATCAGAATATCACAGATTAGCAATTCTAATCATTATTCTAACTGTAGTTTTCTTTTTGTCAATTATAGATCCTTAGGAGGTAATCCAAACTGCTGTGTAAAGAAGGCTCAGAAGAACAGTACAATTTAAAATACTAAAGTGGTTTTTATGCTGATTGAGTTTTTCTTTTTTTGAAAACATAAACACTTCTAAAAACATGTAGCTCTTTTTTTTTTAAGTTCTTCAAAATTCGAGTATAAAGCATTCTAGGGACATTATACAAATATATAATATAACCTAATTACACAAAATAATGAGCAACAAAATGCCTTAGAGTCAACGAATATTAAAGCTAAACTGGGATCCTAAAAATAACCTTTGTATGTCGTATGTTGGCATCTAAGTTAAATAAAGGCAAAATGAGATGAAGTAACTTTCTCATCCTGGGGCCAGGACCCTGGTCTCTTGACTGACTTAACTGAAAGTCACTCTCCTCTGTCTTTGAAGATTTGTTGAAAGCATGCATTTTTTTCCCTTAGTTTTAAATAATTCTATCTATTTTCCCAGAATGTCCTCTGTTTTTGCCCTAAAACAGAAGCTACTTAAACGAGTATCAGAATGCAAAAGGGAACCTGAGTATGTTACACATGGAAATTTATGTTAGGTACCTTCCATTGGTTAGCACTGGCCTTACAGAACAGTCTTCTGGGAGGTATCCTCTGGATATATTCCTCCTGAGGGATGATCTTGGTCTATTCATAAAAATAGTCATGGCCACTCCAGTGATATTCCAAGTCTGACTTCAGCCAATTTTTCATCACCGATTGTTTGGCCTGACTCACTGAGTCCCACTTCCACTTTACATTCTAGTCTACTAGGTCCTGGTGAACAGACCTCAGTGCATAATTCTAGCACACAGAAAAACTTGCCTCCAAATGACTTTAGAGAAAGTCTTATTCTCCATTACCTATGAAAAATAATCTGAATGTGCAGATGATGTTCAAATCAACTAAATATCTATGTCACACAGTTAAGATAATTTATATTGAGATAATAAAATGTGGTTTGAAACAGCAAAAGTGGATTCCTTATGTGTTATGTGTCCAGTGCAAGTCATCTGGTAGGGACGGGGGAAGGACAGCAATGCTTACTACAGTCATTTGGGCTGACAGAGGCTCCAAACAAATGTGTTCAAAGAGGCTACAAATGGGAACATGATAAAATGCACACAATTTGATAAAGTTTCTCTGGAGAAATTATACTCCACTTATCTTTAAGGTGGTAGGAGGGGAGAGGGAAATAATTTTCAGACAGAGGTAATAATGACCATCACGACTCCCTTTGGATCTACCCTTCTACCACCTATAGAAGACACTATATAGACCACTTCAAGCTCCTGGTCTACCTCCTATAACCCATTGGGCTTAGCCTGTTTTCTCTGTTCTGGCTTCTGTCCTCCCTTCTAGAAGAGTTTCCACTAGGATTTGTATATATGGCATGTGTTTAGCAATCTTTCTTGCTGTTGGTCTGGTTAAATCCCTGGATGCTTCCTCTGAAAGCACAGCTATATGCAGCCCACAGGCCAACATCACATCACCCTTGAACTCACCCCAAACTTATCTAGAATCTCAGCTTATGTATAGCACCTCAAGCCTATGATATTACAAAAGGGTCTTTCTGAGATAGAATGAGAGATGGAACGAAGTGAGACTGGCATGAAAAATACCTGAAATATGGCATTCATATAAAGAAAAATGACTGACCAAATTGATTTAAAAACTCAGTTTGAGGCCATTGGAAAGACATCAGAGATACCAAGGGAAAAGAATTATATAATTTTTTAGTTTTAGTATAGTTTTATTATAAGCCTACCTAGGTGGGAGATAAACTTGTATAAAATATAGATATCTAGAAGCTATTGAGTGAAAGAAATTTCTGAAATAATTGATTCAATTATGTAGTTTATTTGAATACTGTTACATAAGAGGTCATAGATTCATAAGAAGGGACAAAAGGCTAAAGTTATAATTGGAACCCAAAGGAATTTGTAGAGATTTTGTAAAATTCTACTTATAACTAAATTCTTTCCAGGTCTCACTATATTGGGAGGTAGAATAATCACTGAAACCTGAGAGCTTAATTCTAGGCTCTGTTCAATTTTAACTAGTGGAGAAAACTTGGAAAAGTCAGCTTTCCCTTCTGGGCCTCATATCCTCATCATCTGGGTGAAAATACTGGACTAAATGATGTGAAAGTTTCCTTTTAGATCTAAATTAGAGAAGTGTCTCTTCTCAGCATCAAATCTACTTAAATGCATCAAGGGAGTAGAATCCTCCTTTATTGACATTTTTGGTGTGGCTCATATCCTTCCTCTTGGGTAACAGGTAGCCCCATTCAGAAATGCTACATGTTTGTAAGAGACATTGCATTGTTGTTATTATTATATTATAGTTTACAAGAGTGCAGACTATTCTTCATTCTGTAAGAATTCTAAGGCCAGTTGCAACCTATTTGAGTCACTGCACTGGAATCCATACATAGAAATAGCCTTAAAAACGGGTTTTGTAAAAAATACTTACTGGTTCATGCTAGAAAAAGAGGCTGATTCCCAAGATATCTCTCAGTCAGGTGTCACCATGACCCTGAGATCAGAACAATCTGATGAGTGTGATCAAGGCATGAGTCTTGCAGCTCTTTACTCCAAGGGTGCTCAGGTGGATAAGACATCTGTTTAAAAACTACCTAGGCCAGGTCAGAAGAAAATTTCACAGGCCACACAGTGCCATTAATTTGCTAAGTGAGATGTGTCTCTAGCCTTGCCCTCCTAATGTAGCAAGTGAAGGGGTTTTATTAGAGCAATGGTTACTGAGGCCCATTGCCTAAGTTAGATTAACCTAAGCTCTCTGTATCGTCCTGTAAGTTTCCAGACTTCAAAATATGTTTCTTCTGACTGTTTTAATTAAGAATAGACAAAAAGACAAGGATCTAAGCTAGAAAAGCAGTTTGAGGTTCATGCAGGAGACAAGAAAGGACGGTAGTAGTGGACATACTGAAGTGAGATCAGATCCTGGCAACATTTTAAATACTGTGACAATAATATTCTTTACTGGTTTGAAGAAGAGAATAAAAACATAGAGCAAAGGAAAGGTGACTTCAACTATTTTTGGCCTAAAAACCTGAAGGACAGAGCTGCCATTAACTTAAGGAGAAGGCTGTGAGAAAATAGATGACATTTTTTAGATAATTTATATAACATATTATACCATATGTTATTATTTAATATCATTTATATGATTTGTTTATATAGCTATGTTTATATTTGTGTATATCTGTATGTATGTGCATATAACATATATATGTGCATATCACATACATACATATATATACACACACAATCACATACATATATATACACACAAATATAAAGTTATATAATTTGTTTATATAGCTATGTTTATATTTGTGTGTATATATACATATGTATGTGCATATCACATACATGTGCATACATATATATGTATATATATGTGTATATATCACATACATATGTATATATACACACAAATATAAACATAGCTATATATATGAGAAAGGTTTTGAGAACTCGCATTTGAACATCTTAAGTTTCAGATAACTGCCATATTCGTGAATCCCCTAGTTTTTCTCTGCATATATAATATTGTGTATACATCTGTAATTATATTCTACATATCATTGAAAGGAGTCAGCCAGCTTGCTTTAGGCAGATAGTAAGGGAAGGGTCCCTGCATAACCTCCAAACTGTGTTTTGTGCAGATAAGGGAACCTGCATAGGGGGCTTGCTTAAACATGCCTGTAGTGGAATAAGGGCCCTCATGGGCACTGGGGGCATAGGGTGAAGCCACCAGGAATTTGCGCCTTATACAAACAGGGAACCCAGCATCGTCAGCTTTTATATAAAAGCCCTGTATTCAACTGTGAAAGGGGCAACTGACAACCTGCTTTCAGAAACCTTTTTGCTGAGAGCTTTCCTTTTCACTTAATAAATTAATGTCTGCATGCCTATTTCTTCTTGGTAGTGAGATAAGAACCTGGACCTAGCTGAGCTAGGGAGCAAAAAATCCTGCTAGGACACTTGGCCTCTGATAAATAATTCAAATTTATTTCTTGATGTAATTCACCTGAAAGATCCATACTTTTTATTTTCTGAAGTTGGCAAGAAAATGTGGTATATTGTGATAAATTAAGCCCCTCAGGCCAAAATGATGTTTGGTGAGCTTTGTTGGAAGGATAGGCAAGTCTCTAAGGGTGTTACAGTGACAGTGTATGGAAAGTGTATGGTTAGATTTTTGCCCAATTTTGAGATTCTCCTGTACTTCATGAAGCCCAAACTCACAAAAAAGATTTGGTCCCTTGGTACCTTTCTGTTCATTGTATACACAAAATGTGTTTTATATTAACCCTTGAGCAGAGCAAATGACCACAGAATTTTGAGGGAGATTGCTCTACACCCATGAATAAATTTGAGTATGAATGTTTTCATTCTAGTTTAGATAACTCATTATTGAATTTCTTAGTGAGAGCTTTGTGCCCTACATTAAAAAAAAATGAATTTCCTTTGAAGACAACATAGAATTCTCTATGGAGGAGGAACTAATATAATATCACTGTTACTTACAAAGTTACTTGCTTGTCCCTTAGGAATAATAGGCCTCTTATTCCTGTACCTCCCTTTACTCTTTTCCACATTATGGTGATTAAATGCTCTTGGCTTTGTTTTGCCCACATAAGGCCTGCCTGCAATTACAAGAGAAATCATTCGTACTGGAAACGGTTGCTCTTTGCTGCTCAGAATTACTGCTGCCAGATCTCTTCTCTTCCAATTCTCCCTCTGAACAAAGACGATGAAGATAGGAATTATTGATTTGTTCCATTCATGCAACAATGGTTTAACAATCATTTATGGATTGCATTTCTACCTTCAGATCCCAAGTAGAGTGCTTCTGTTTTAACAGGTGGAAATAATTGTAATAAGTTATATGGCATATGGGAAAAAGAAAATAAAAGAATACTTGGGGAAAAAAAAAGTAGTTGCAAAATGAAGCAAATTAGCAAAAACAAAACATGAAAGGTAATCAATGAAAAACTTGCTAATTGTCCAAGTTTGCTGCTGGCTGACTGAATCCAGTATATTTATGATGTACATTTCAGACCCAGAAAAGTTCCTGTGCTGACAGGAGGAGTTAAGGGTGTTCTAAACATCAGCCTGATACAAACCAGCTTCTTCTTTCTGTTCCAAGTTTCCAGCTCTTGGCCCACAAGCAAAGTGACATTTGGCCCAGAATCCCCACAGCTGTCAGTTCCAACAAGGGCCAGAGCAATTTTGTCCACTGGTGTGGAATGTTCCATGAAGTGACCAACAGTACACATTCCAGGCTTTACGTGATTCCATGCCTTACATTAGGCATCTGGAAAACAGAAGGTTTACCTGCAAATTGGGAGCAGCTTTTAGAAAATAGTCATTACTTGGAAGACTTTATATAAGCAGTAGCTGCACATCAACACAGAGACTGGAAACTTGTCCAGAACAAGGAATTGAATTGGATTGGATTGTCCTGGAGAAAATTACCCACCTTTGCTGATAAACCCGTATCAGTGATTTCAACAGTTTTCTTTATACGCATAGCATGTTCTAGCAAATATTTAATGCATCTATCAATGAAGAGTCCTTTGTTCATTTTATTAAGTCATGCTCCTTGGTACCTGCAAGTAGGATGGTAAAATTGATCTTCTACATTCCTGAAATAAAGTGATTGTTCTTGGTAAATGATTAGTGTGATATGAGCTGCTATTCTTTTATCATCAAATCACGTCATTATCTTTTTCTTTTTAAACTTGAGTTCTTATTGAAGTATAACCACTGACACATGTCAGATTTCCCAGAAATTTTAAGACTAAGATATGTGTGTAGTTGGCTGTCTTCATTTGTTTCTGCTGCCATAACAAAATACCTGAGACTGGATAATTTACAAAGAACAGAAATTTGTTTCTCACAGTTCTGGAGAATGAACAGTTCAATATCATGACATTGGTAAGTTCACTCTCGGGTGAGGGCCTTGTCTCTACTTCCAAGATGGCATCTTGTTGCTGCATCTTCCAGAACAAAAGAATGCTGTTCTCTGACGTGGAAAAAAAGGACCTAGCTAGTTCCCTCCAGCCCTTCTATAAGGTTGTTAAAACCATTCATGAAGGTGGATACCTCTCTTAATCACCACCTAAAGGTTTCACCTCTTAATACTATCACATTTGGGATTATGTATGACAATCTGAATTTGGGAGGAACACATAGAATCAAACAATAGCCATGGCTCTTGGCAGTGTGTTGGAGAAAAAGGACTGCTCATCAGAAGAAGATGAATAGTGTTGGAGCATCAGCAGCATTAGTCAATCCCGTAAGGATAGCACTGCAGAGATAGCTTGAATTGAGATGAGAGTCTAGGCCTACATATCAAGTATCAACCAATCATAGGGTAAAGGAGAATGCACAACCTTAGAAGAAGCAGTTCCATTTGGATGTGGGCAATTTCCATAGAGAGGTGCAGCAGTGAGCCTTTAGATGTCACCTCTCTCAGCAGCTAAGCAATGAGCATGCCACTCCTGAGAGGGGATCCTGTTGGCCAAGGGAGGCTTCCCACAGTCATTGACTACAGTCTGCTCCTTACACTCTGATTACTTACTTGATAATTTAAACTTATTTCTTTTGGAAACAGCTGCTCCAGGATTCCTGTTGATTTTGTTTCTAGGAGGGTTAGTAGGGAACTATAAAGTCCCTGGCACAAGTGGTCATGAGCTTCTAATCAATATGCATGATTTCCCTTCCTACTACCCATTCTAGATTCCCCTAATCTTGTCTAACATCTCTTTTAGTGTAGGTGGCTTAGCTTGGTAGGGTGCTCCAAACCCTCATTACAGGCAAACCTCAGAGATACTATGTGTTTGATTCCAGACTAATACAATAAAGCAAACATTATAATAAAGTGAGTCACACAAATGTTTTGATTTCCAAGTGCGTATGAAAGTTGTTTATACTGTAGTCCATTAAGAGTTCAATAGCATTATGTCTTTAAAAATCTACCTGCTTTAATGAAAAAATACTTTATTGCTAAAAAATACTAAAGAACATCTGGTGGCAGAAGGTTTTGCCTCCATTTCGAGGGAGGCTGATTGATTGGAGTGGTGTTAGCTGAAGGTGACTGTGGCAGTTTCTTAACATAAGACAATGAAGTTCATGACATCTATTAACTCTTCCTTTCACAAGACATTTCTCAGTAGCATGTAATGCTCCTTGATAGCGTTTGACTCACAATAAAACTTCCAAATTGGACTCATTCTTCTCAAGCTCTGCGGCTGCTTTATCAACAAAGTTTATGTAATATTCTAAATCCTTTGTTGTCATTTCAGCGATATCCATAGCATCTTCACCAGGTAGATTTCATTTCAGGAAACTACTTTCTTTGCTCATTTACAAGAAGCAACTCCTCATCTATTCAAGTTAGATCATGAGATTGCAGCAATTTAGTAACATCTTCAGGCTTCGCTTCTAATTCTCTATTTTTTCACATCTGCAGTTACTTCTTCTACTAAAATGTTTTTTGTTTTTCCTAACATTGGAAGTTCTGAGTTTTGACTACATTTCTTGTAGCACACCCCTTTATTGAAAAATTTCGAATTATTTTATCATTATTAGACTGGAGTTATAGTTGAGAAAAAGAAGATCACAGACTAAAGTGCCATTTTTATCACCTATCAAGGGTACAAACAATATCACTTATTACTATTGATATGAATCATGGTCTTGACTGAAGTAATTTTTGTCAGATTTCTCCACTGTAAAGTTACGCTGCCTTCCACACACTTTCCATATTGCATTCTTTGGCAGGACATCACTGTCAGCTCACACTTAAGGAGTGGGATGTTATGCTTCCCCTTTCTTAGAGTGAATCATTTATATAGTTTACTTGGTATTCAACTTGTGAGATTTGTCTCTTCTCCTCCATTTATTAATTTATTAATTCATTTGTTGATATAGATATGAGATCATAAATATTTATTTTATACTTTAGGTTACAATCCAATACTACTTTATTTTGATACTCAAATTGTTCCATCTTTGGACATCAAGAGCTCTTTCAATTGACTCCTGTGTCACTTTGATATACCCTTATTATTGGAGATTATTGTTGCTACTGTACTGCTTCCTTAATTTCTGGTACTACAAGATTCTCCAGGCTCATCTTGAGTATTTCCTCTTCCAGTCTAAATCAGATGTATCTTTAGGAGACTCTATTTTCTTTATTGGAGATGAGATAGAAACCAAGATCTGAGTATTAGGTGTTCTCATTGCTATTGGGGTGAGATTATTTTAGTTGCTCCCAGCTAATAGTAAAAAGCAATACTAACCCACATATATATTAGGGACATATATAAAGTGAAACATGGTTTCTTTTTGATATCTCCCATTCTAATCTGATACCACATAGATCATGCTAGTCAATTTCCTTGTTTATTTATAAATTTTTACTCAAACATTAAGAATATATTTCTCATCATATGTCATCCACTTACTTGTTCAGTTACAGTATACATGTACTTTAGCACATGTGTTAACATTCACCCTCATGAGAAACAACTTTGCCAACTATTGCTTATTGTGTCATTCCTTTTGCCTTTAATGTTGCAGATTCCATTCATCTCCAAAATTACTTAGATTGGTACCTCTTCTCATATCCCTTTTAATGATATTGTTTTATACATTTGTATTATAGTCAGCTTATCCTGTCACAAATGGCATTTTATCCTGGGAAAGATCCTTGACCTCCTATGTTTTTCCTTTTAAATTTGTAAATATTAAGATTAACTGTTTTTACAGGGATGAAGCAACTTGATCATTGTGGATAAGATTTTTCATGTGCTGCTGGATTCAGTTTGCCAGTATTTTATCAAGGATTTTTGCATCAATGTTCATCAACAATATTCGCTTGAAATTTTCTTTCTTTGTTGTATCTCTGCCAGGTTTTTGTATCAGGATGATGCTGGCTTCATAGAATGAGCTAGGGAGAAGTCCTTCTTTTTCAATTTTTTGGAATAGTTTCAGAAGAAATTGTACCAGCTCTTCTTTGTATCTCTGGGATTATTCAGCTGTGCATTGTTTGATCCTGGGTTTGTTTTTGGTTGGTAGGCTATTACTACCTTAATATCAGAACTCATTATTAGTCTATGCAGAAATTCAATTTCTTCCAGGTTCAGTCTTGGGAGAGTGTATGCATCCAGGAATTTATCAGTTTCTTCTACATTTCCTAGTTTATGAATATAGAGGTGTTTATAGTATTCTTTGATGGTTGTTTGTATTTCTGTGGGGTCAGTGGTGATATCCACATTATCATTTCTGAATGTGTTTATTTGATTATTCTCTCTTTATTAGTCTAGCTAGTGGTCTACTACTTTTTTTTTAATCTAGCTCCTGGATTTGTTGATATTTTGAAGGATTTTGTGTGTCTCCATCTCTGTCAGTTCATCTCTGATTTTGGTTATTTTTCCTCTTCTGCTAGTTTTGGGGTTTGTTTGCTCTTTAGTTCTTTTAGATCATGTTAGATTGTTAGGTTGTTAACTTGAGATCTTTCTAGCTTTTTGATGTGAACATTTAGTGCAATTAATTTTCCTGTTAACACAGCATTAGCTGCATCCCAGAGATTCTGGAACATTATCTCTTTGTTCTCATTAGTTTCAAATAACTTATTTATTTCTGCCTTAATTTCATTATTTACCCAAGAGTCATTCAGGAGCAGGTTGTTTAGTTTCCATGTAGTTGTGTGGTTTTGAGTGAATTTCTTACTCTGGAGTTCCAATTTGATTATGCTGTGGTGTGAGATACTGTTTGAATAATTTCAGTTATTTTGGATTCACTTAGGAGTATTTTACTTCCAAGTATGTGATTGATTTTAGAGTAAGTGCCAGGATGCAAGGTTGGTTCAACATACACAAATCAATAAACACATAAACAGAACTAAAGACAAAGAACACATGATTATCTCAATAGATGCAGAAAAGGCCTTTGATAAAATTCAACATTTCTTTATGTTAAAAACTCTTAATAAACTAGGTATTGAAGGAACTTACCTCAAAATAATATGAGCCATGTATGACAAACCTATAGCCAATATCATACTAAATGGGCAAAAGCTGGAAGCATTCCCCTTGAAAACTGACACAAGGAAAGGATGCCCTTTCTCATCACTCGTATTCAACAAAATATTGGAAGTTATTGCTAGGGCAATTAGGAAAGAGAAAGAAATTAAGGGTATTCAAATAGGAACAGGAAGTCAAATTATTTTTGTTTGCAGATGACATGATCCTATATCAAGAAAATCCCATTGTCTCAGCTTCAAAGTTTCTTAATCTGATAAGCAACTGCAACAAAGTCTCAGGATACAAAATGAATGTGCAAAAATTGCTAGCATTTCTAGACAAAGACAACAGGCAAGCTGATGAATGAACTCCCATTTATAATTGCTACAAAGAAAACAAAATATCTAGGAATACAGCTAACAAGGGATGTGAAGGAATTCCAGTTAGAATTACAAACCACTGTTCAAGGAAATTATAGAGGACTCAAACAAATGGAAAAACATTCCATGCTCATGAACAGCAAAAATCAATATTGTGAAAATGGCCATACTCCCAAGTAATTTAAAGATTCAATACTATTCCCATTAAGCTACCATTTACCTTCTTCACAGAATTAGAAAAAAAAATATTTTAAAATTCATATGAAATGAAAAGAGAGCTCATATAGGCATCATGCAACCCAACTTCAAACTATACTACAAAGCTACAGTAACAAAAACAGCATGGTACTGTTACAAGGACACATATTCTGATGGAACACGATAGAGAACTCAGAAATAAGACTGCACACCTACAACCATCACAGCTTTAACAAACCTGACAAAACAAGAACTGGAAAAAGGATTCCCTATTTAAAAAATGATGCTAGAACTGGCTAGCTATATGCAGAAAATTGAAACTGGACCCTTTCCTTCTACCATATATAAAAATTAACTCAATATGAATTAAACACTTAAATGTAAAACCCCAAACTATAAAAACCCTAGAAAAAAATCTAGGCAATATCATTTAGGACACAGGCACAGGCAAAATTTTCATAATGAAAATGCCAAAAGCAATTGCAACAAAAGCAACAAAAATGACCAATGGGATCTAATTAAGCTAAAGCACTTTTGCACTGCAAAAGAAACTATCATTGGAGTTAACAGCTTAAGTACACTTGGATTCTATAAATTTTTTGCTTCTTAGAAAACTAGCCCATCTTAAAGTTCAGTTTTATTATATGACATCTTGCACAAGTGGCTCCATTCTGACTTGATCTGGTCTGTTGGGATTAAGTGAAGAAAGTCAGTTCAAAATAAATGCTTCCTATATATTTTATTTAACAGAACATAAAGCATTCTTTTGGAAGGCTTCCTTTCAAAAGGTACAGTGGTTTGGAACCATGGACAGCTGAAGAACACATGTAGATAGATATGTTTATTACAAGACCTAACCATTCCATGTGTTACCTTGATAGCTTCGGGTTTCATGAGGCTACAAACATCTAGCCATGAGCTTCCCTGCTCTTGCCAGATCATTCCCAAACACTGAGAAAGGTTCTCCACTCAGCTATCAGGTGGACCAGCTGCACCAGTCCTCTGGTTACTACAAAACCTGCCTACCATAGCCCCTACTGGCTCACTCTATTTCTAAATAAATGGACCTGCCAATGTGACCCTATATGGAGTGTAGTGTTCCCCTTCTCCAGGCTGTGAGGATCTGTGACTAATAAGTTGCTGCCAGTTTTATCTGTTCAGTTTTTGGTGTCACATAACTGGCCCTCTCACACTATTTAGGGTGAGATATTCCTTTCCCAGTTCATAAATAGGAGGTGATCAGAATAACATGGAGTATTTAAAAGGAAGAGGAATGAAGCAGGAACAAGAAAGGAGAATATTAAAGAACTATGGAAAGACTGTATAAAAACAAAAAGTATCTAGTCCTTTAGACAATGATAGAATTAATTTA
Organism: Plecturocebus donacophilus; assembly: GCA_004027715.1. NCBI lineage: Eukaryota > Metazoa > Chordata > Mammalia > Primates > Pitheciidae > Plecturocebus > Plecturocebus donacophilus. The sequence goes on along the minus strand of PVKP010032058.1, from coordinate 13,636 downwards.
AAAACTAAATTTAAAAACTGGCATAACTGAGGAAAAATTAATATTTTCTATAAATTGCATGTTTTTATTACAAAATTTGAATACAAATAACATTTTTAATAACATCCATAAGTATTTTCTTGAATAAAATATTTTAAGAAAGAAAAATAGAAATGTCAATTTTTATAGGAACATTGTAGACTTTCTAAAGATGTTGTAACTTCACTATTCACCCTTATCTTTAGAAATATGGAATCAGAACTGTGAGCAGTTTTTCCTGCTGGTTCTGTTGAATTTCCCTTAAATCAACAATCACCAAAGGTATGCCAATGTGAATAGAAGTACTTCTCTAAAATGAAACCAATAGGGGGCTTGTTCCAAGAAATGCTTTACTAGGTAAGCAGGCTAAACATGCTGAGCAGCAGTTTAAAGGCACTCTGCTAGGTTTCCTTTTTATTTATTTATTTTTGTTTTCAGCCTCTGAAGTTCAGGCTGGTGATAATTATTCAGATCCTTTCAAAAGCACAGTTGCTTTACCTAAAGGCACTGCCTTTGTAGAACTGAAGTCTTTGGATTGATGTACTCTTGGTATAAATTTCTTCTTTATATTAAAAAATAAAAAGAAAAATATTAAATTTCTTGTGACTTCTTCTGTTTGATAAAAAATGAAGAACTTGATAACAATTAAAAGATTTCATAGTCTATTATTTTTTATAATGCTCACCCTCATTTTAATGTAAGATGTCAGCTTATACCTTTTCTGAATGTGAGAAAAAACAAAGTGAGAAACTTAAGCAATAATGAAACTCTTCTAATGAAATGAGAGTGTGATGAGGATTACAGTAGATGTCATAATTTTTTGATAACTCTCCTAAAACTCTCTTTTATTCATTCCCCTTCCTCTGAAACAACTTATTATTTTGTTCTCCTATCATGTTTTATTTAAAGTGCCTCTAAAAACAGATATTAGATTGTAACACAGTGAATTATCCATGTGTTAAGTTGTTTTTTTTTCTGATTTTATATTTACCCATCTTTATATTTCTAGCATGGTGGCAGGCTCTAAGTAGATATTCAAAACTATTTATTGAAATGAATTTAATGTGCTGTTTGCATTGTTAATTACTCCTTGTTTTCCACTAATCACAGGTAGCATTTATTGGCATCTTTACCTACAGCCCCACTCAAAGATAACGGGATCAACAAGGGCATCACTACAGAAAACAAACAAACAAACAAAAAAACTTTAAAAACTATTTTACTCAAGAGGAATTGACCTCTAATCTAAAAGGGAAAGAAGAAAGGAACTTTGTCATTGTAAACAATCTTGATGTAAACTGGTTCGGAGCCTCAGTTCCCTCTTGGATTTAGAACATGTCCTCAACTTGGCCCCTGACTTTCATCTGACCTTTAGAATGCCTGAACACAAACTGGCCTTATCGTCCATCCTTTGCTGTGCTGTACTCACCCTGCAAATCCAATTAGATATGTTCGTCTTTGCCAAGCCACTCTCTGGGCTGAGACTGAAGATTCCAAATCAATAGAAGTAAGCGATGAGTTCCTGGATGGAGCCACCTTTGTCAAGACCAGCAGCTATGTCCCATCCCAGCAGTCTCGCTTTTTGACTCTATCTCCCTGTTTCATTTAACTATATCAGTATTCAGTATTGTCTTACTGAGTTCTATTACCCCTTTGCTTAATTCTCCAATTTTCTCTTCTCTAATTGTGCCTAGGCATGCTTTGCATTCAATCACTCTTTTGTTCATGGGACCTTCATTTTCAGCAAAGAAAAGTCTTTAAATCTGTGAGATGTCTTGAGGGGCTGTGGTGGTTGAGCTCACTTAGCCCTGTCAGATCTAAAATGCGTCTTTTAGAAACAGAAATGGGAGCAGAGCAAGCAAGACGTGGAGGAAAAGAGGACATGGAGATACTAGTGGGATTTCACATATAGTTGCCACAGACTAGTTCTACCTAATGGTTTCCATCTGAAACCCTCTTAAAGTTTTAGTCCTCAGCCTTACAAAGCTTTTCCACCTATTAAAATACTATTTACACAAATTTTGATCAGTTATGTCTCAATGTGAATGTCTTTAGCACAATATTTCCCCAAGGCACAGTTTAATAGTGGAAAGGGACTATTTCTCACAGGTAGCTGCACAACTGAGGCATTTGGGGAGGATTCCCCAGAGATGAGATAAGTAGAGCAGAACAGAATAGCTGAGAACTCTGGAAAATAAAACTTAAGGTTTTCAGGAAGAATTGCCTTGCATTTTCTTTTTGCTTAATCTCCCTATCTTGGCCTATATGGAAACAGTAGCAATGTCTCAGATCAAAAAGGTTAATTTACTCTAATTATTTATATTAATGGAAAAGGTTTTTGCAAATGTCCATACAATTCTTAAGAATTCTGGAGTTTCCTACTGCTTATCCTACTTGAGGCAGCATACTCTAAGCAATTGGTATTTCAAGCAGCCAGCACTTTCCAAAGACACAAAATGTCATTGTCTTAGTTCTGTGTTGCTCTCCACAGATAACTAACTTAGAGCTGGTATTCTCATCCTTCATTTAATCACTGTTTGTAGACTGGCTGCCCTTTACTGAGGTATTTTTTTCTCAATTCATCAAAGTTTTGTTTGTTTGCTTGTTGTGTGTGTGTGTGTGTGTGTGTGTGTGTGTGTGTTTGTATGTGTATTTTACCTTAGAGTTTAGCATTTATTTGATCTACTAAACCTTAACAGGAATTTTTAACTCAAATCTATTAACCCTACATGTAAGCATTTATTTTTTTTCTTTGTCTAATAAAAAAACTCCTCTAAGTCAATATCGGAATGACTCATATATTCTTTTACCATGATCAGCCACTGAGGTATTTTGTGTTTCTCCTTCTATGCTTTAACTAATTCTTATTATTTGGCATTTGTGAAGCAAGAACAGCCTTTTTGAATTCATTATCAGGGTCCTTAGCTGGATACTTGCCTCCTGTGAATTCAAGCCCTTCATAGTTCAGCTTTCTCTAGCACCTAATTGCAAGCTCTATATCCTCTCCTCTGATTGTTACTTTAAAAAATTGCTTCTGTTAGATTACCTGCCTTCTTTCAGTAAGGCTCTGTGAGAGTCCTCTAAGTTTTGAAGCCTTGCTGGATTCCAGTTCACCATCAGGATAAGAAGAAAATGAGAACACTTTCGTCCCTTGCTATGATAAAGTAGCTTAAAGCAATCTCTCTCCAAATGGCCTCCCGCCTCTCATTTCCCACCTGCACCCCAATACACAGGCACCAGGAGATCTCAGTAGGACAGCCATGCAGTCTTCAGGGTAAGCAGGGAGCACTGGAGAAGCCACCAAGCTCACAGAACCTCTCCCAGCAAGCAAATCATTTCAGAGTATCACATTTGAAAGTAATTTACAACTTAGAATTTAGGCCTTCCAACATACCAAATCTTTCTCCCTACATAGTTCAATACACAACACTTAAGAGAAACTTTACCTATAAAAAATTCCTACTTTGGAAGGGGGTGTGATTTAGGCTCCAAATGATTGGGAGTAAATTCCTCATCGAAAAATTTATGAAATTGCAATGAGGCAATCTTATTTTTGCAAAAAAAAAAAAAACTTTTAATATTATATTGAATCAGTCTTACTTATATTTGAGCACCAGTTGTGCAATTTGCCAAGCAGGGTGGTCTGTTTAGTACTGACAATTGGCTACAAAGAATAACTAAGAGATTTAGAATGTGATACCATAATTTCTCTTGAGACATCTACATCAGCAGTCTTTAAACTGCAAGAAAATTAAGAAAAAAAAATAAGAGGAAAAAGAAGAGGAAAGTCTAGCAGTTGGCAGCTGGAAACTAAGAGCCAAAGAAGGCAGACGGGGCTGTTACTAAGTGGACATGAACCAAAAACAAAAAACAAAACATTCACAGACAAACCAAACCCACTGTGTGATCCTGGAGTAGCATGACAGTAACCCAGAGACTCTATGATGAAACTAGCTGAAAAAGACACCATGAACCACAAAAATATGTATCTCCTCTTCCAGCTAACATGAATGACCACTATTTGTTCACCAGTGACAGCTCTAATTTCACATTAATCCTCTCACCTCTAGCTAAAAGTTACCAAGATACCCAATCACAACAGTGCTCTGCTTCTTGACAGCCTGCAATTCAGAAATGACCACTGCTTTCTGTCCAACTTCCTTAGAATCATCTTGTACATATTCGAGTTCCATAATCTCTTCATAACTCTCGTTTACCAAGATGCTATTTGTTTGCTCTTCTTCTTTGCTGCTGGAAGCTATATAAACCCAACTTTGTTTGAGTACAGGTCTGTATCTAGAGGTCATTGTCCTTTTTAACAAGTGTTAAAAACATAACACTTGTTATAAAATGAATACTTTTGTACTTCCAATAATTCATATGCTGAAACTATACCCTCTACTGTAACAATATTAGAAGGTAGGGTCTTTGGAAGTTAATAAAGATTAGATGAGGTCAGGAGAATTGAGCCCTAATGAATGGAATTTTTGTCCTTATAGGAAGCCCAGTAGAACTTGCTTTCTCTCTGCCATTTGAAGACAATACTAGGAGACAGGCATCTGTGAACCAGGAGAGTATTAGGCCATTCTTGCATTACTATAAAGAAATACCTGAGACTGGGTAATTTATTTTTTTAAAAAGATGTTTAATTGTCTCATGGTTTTTCAAGCTATGCAGCAAGCATGGCACTGGCATCTGCTCAGCTCCTGGGGATGCCTTAAGGAACTTAAGGCACAGGGGCTGGGAGAAAGTGTCATATACTTTTAAACTGCCAGATCTTGTTTGGACTCAGAGGGAGAGGTCACTTATCACCAAGGGGATGGCCCAAGCCATTCATGAGAAATCCACCCTCGTGATCTCAACACCTCCAGCCAGGCCACACCTCCAACATTGGGCATTACATTTCAATATGAGATTTGGGTGGGGACAAATATATAAACTATATCAATGCCCTCACCAGACATTAAATCTACTAGCACCTTGTTCTTGGACTTCCCAGCCTCCAGAACTTACTTTGAGAAATATATTTGGATTGTTTTTAAGCCACCCAGTTTATGATACTTTGTTATAGCAACCTAAATGGAATTAGACAGCACTTTTTACAGATGATTAACTATAAGGACTTTATTGTATCTAAATATTCTTAAAATATTTTAAAATTGCATTTATTGACTTTATTTTCAAATTAGTAAAGTTTGACTACTGTAAGAAATTTGGAAAACACATAATTACATTTTTAACAAACACCATTTTTAGCCAAACCATTATCAAAACTAGTACTACTGTTACAGATATTAATACTATCTCCATCACTTATTGACTTATGGAGTATCAATGACACAAATAAACAAGTTATATGCAATAATGTAGTAAGGTAGAGTTTTTAATCCTTATTTCACAGATTGGAAATCTGCAACTGAGAAAGTTCACAAACCTAGCAAATGGCCGAGGTAGCATTTAATCCCCTATGTGTTTTAAGAAATATTATTTACATGAGCTCACTTTGTCTTATCTACTTTTTTAAAGGTTCTAACTCCAAATACAGTCATATTTTAAAATACTAGGGGTTAGAAGTTTAACATTTGAATTTAGTGGAACACCATTCAGCTCATAATATTAATACATAGTCTCATTTTGTTTCTTTTTTAAAAAAATATATGAAAACTTTGGATTATGTTGCATTTACTGTAGAGTTCTTTATATAATTATCATGAGTATTTATAGCATTAAACATTTTATAAATATAATTTCTAATGCCATTAAATTATTTCTTAATGTAGACACCTATATATTTTATTTCATAGTCTCTTGGGATAAGAAATTACTAAAGTTTTCTATCTATTTAGAGAACATTGTGGCTTTTTATTCAAAATTTTATTGGAAAGTGAACCTCACATGGGTGCTGGCTCCAAAGGACTCTTTCTTTATAAAATCATTGAACTGACTAAAAAATATCTCACGTATGGTTAACAATTAATATTTGTGTTGATTCAAAATATATTTAAATTTACTCTATCAAAACCTTTCAAAATTTGATAGGCATACATAACATATTCAAAACTTGTTATATCTAAGTCAACCTAAGGAATTACTAGTTTATAAACCTTGTGCTAAGAGAACACTGAAACACTGTTAAGAGAAATTACTGGCTAAGTTCTTTGTAGGCAGATTCAACATTTAAACTAGGCTTCTGTACTTTACATAACTGTTTCCCAGAGCTTTTGATTTTTAATTTAAATAGTGGAAAGGTTTTTTAAATTGAGTGTCCCTGAAATCCACTGACATACTCTACATTTTGTGTGCCTGTGGGAGGTAAATGTTGTAAGTAAGGTCATCATATAATGTAGAGTCTAAACCAGGAGTCTCTCATTTTTTTATATAATGTGATTTTTAACAGCCACAACCACACATAGGTGTAAACCAGAACGGAATCAGGTAAATAAGGACCTATCATCAACATACTCATAGCAAAATTCCAACTGTGCTCAAGAGACTGTGAGGTCAAATCATAAGCCTGAAGTCCAAATATATGATTGTTAACCACCAATATTTTTATTTTGTTTCTCTTTTCCAAAAGGTAGGCAAAAATGTTCAAACACTTCACTAACGGGCCGAAAGGTACACGATCAAAATAGGTTTGAATAATGAGTGGAGCACAATACAATCTTATCACGAAATATAAAATATAGCTTTAAAAATGTACACACACATATAATTATGTATGTATACATACATATAAGTACAATTTATTTATACAAATAAAACATAGAAATAATTCTTTACAATTTTTGCAATTTAGCAAAAAAATAAAAAGCAACATCAGCCAAAAAAGTGAAGCAAGGAACTTCAAATTCTTCCCTTCCATTAAAAAAAAAAAAAAAAAAATTGAAAAGTGGGTAAGAACTGTTGGAATCAATCTTTTTGAAACTCTACGTATTAAACAATGGCTTATGAAAAACTTTGTTGTGACATCTTACTCAAGAAAAAACTAGGGACCATTTATTCAAGAAAAAGAATGGCTGATTCTTGGTAATAACAGCAAAGTTTGTGGCATTTTAAATTGTTTCTAGCCACTCTTTACTCCCCAGCTTGGTACCCATGAAAATAACAGGCTGAAGATGGGCATGGTAGCTTATACCTGTAATTCCAGAACTTTGGAAGAATGAGGTAGAAGGATTGCTTGAACCCAAAAGTTTGAGATCTGTCAAGGCAACAGAGAGAGAGACCTTGTCTCTACCAAAAATTAGAAAATTAGCTGGGTCTGGTGACATGCACCTGTAGTTTTGCCTATCTGGGAGGCTAAGGCAAGAGGATTGCTTACGCCTGGAAGATAGAGGCTTCTGTGAGCCATGATCAAACCACCACACTCCCACCTGGGCAACAGAGTGAAAGCCTGTTTCAGAAAAAATAAGAAAAAAAGAAAAGAAAAAGAAGAAAATGAGAGGTTGCATTCCAGTATCAAAGGGTACTTCAAAGAAGAATTAATTGTAAAAAACTATAATTATTTTTTCTGACCTGTCTAGTTGCTTGCTGAAAGAACAGCTTAAAAGGCTTGTGTTTATTTTAACAAACTTTAAGCTAACTTAATACTAAAGCTGATTCCCAGGTGGTGTGGCGAAAACATCTATAAACTAATATCCTTGGTTGCCGCTGCCTGAAGCACTAGATAGCAGCTGGAAGAAATAATAAGCTAATGAAAAAGCTTGAGAAGAAAAGCTTAGGAATGAAATGTTACTAAGAGCTTTGAAAAGCTCCAGCATATTCCTGGAAACTAAAAGCCCATCCACATGTTCAGAACTGTATGTGTGTTAAGGAAATACATAAGAAGACTTTGCTAAGATCTCATCTTCTGCTGAATCTAAAGTGTAATGAAAGCAGGAAGTGAAGACTAAGGCAGAGTCATTAACTGCCTTGATGAATGTGCAAAATGTGCCCCAAATAGACACAAAATTCCTCAGGAAAGATAAGAAGATTTTTTGGTTCTAGTCACTTAAAAAAAAAATGACTATTAGCTGATCACAAAGAAAACATAACAGAAACTCCAGGGGACATATATAAAAAAGAATATAGACTTTATGGACTAAGTTCACAATCGTACCAAACAAGCAACAACAACTTTAACAGAATGAACAACAAATCTTGACAACCCCTGGGAAGGAAATAGAATCTGATTTCCAAAGTTGGTGCATTATAATAGTCAAAGTGTCCAGTTTTCAGAAACAAAAAGTATGGCAATAGACAGAAAACAAAATACACTGATATGATCTATGCCTGAGAAAATTAAAGTTTACTGACTAAAAATTTCTAGGATTGTCATTCAAGTTCTACAGTTTTAATAAATTTCTTGCATGATTCTAGGTCTAGATCACATTGGTACCTAACTATATTAGCAGGGTTGTTTTTCAAATTTTATTTTAGGTTTGGGGGTACTTGAGCAGGTTTGTTATATAGGTAAATTAGATGATGTGGGGGCTTGGTGTACAGATTATATCACCACACAGGTAGTAAGCATAGTACATATTGGCTAGTGTTTATTGACTTAAAGTATTTCTACATAATCAAATTATAGAATTCCATAATTTGAAATGGCCTCAATGGCCTTGAGGTTAAACTTATTTTTAATGCATGTTTCCAGGAATAAGAAAAAGGGCTCATTACTCACAACAGTTGCAATGGGAATCTCATAAAATTTTGTATTACTAAAGACTGTAACAATTACACATATATTCTCATTTTTTGAGGAATGTAAAATTAATATTATTATGCTCATTTTCCAGTTACAGAAAGTTATTTTCATAAAGGTTAAACATGGGGTCATATATCTATTTAGTGATGTTACTAAAATTAAAAGAAAAATATACCATTTTGTTTCATTTATAAACATACAACACACATACACATGTACATTTATACAAATATGTGCATAGAAAAGATATTCACCAAGTTATTCTCAGAAATTTTATTTAATGAAGTGATGGTCAGGGTTTTTAAAAATATCTCTTTTTAATTTAAAAACATTATTTTAGAGCAAAGAAGTTTATTTTTGAGTAATTTTAACTTATTTAGAAACACCAAGAAATTCCAATATGTCCTTTATTCAGTTTCACCAGTTGTCTGTATTTTGCTCCATTTGCCTTACCTTCTCTTTTTTCTCCATATATATTAAATACGTGCATATATGTCTCTTTCTCTCTCTCACCTTAAACAACTTCCATTAGCATTTGCTTTAATGCAATTCTGTGAGCAATTAATTACCTCAGTTTTTGTGTACTGAAAATATCTTTACTTGGCAATCATTTTTGAATGACATATTTGCTGGTTATAGTCTTCTGGATTGACAGAATTTATTTCTCTTTTTCTTCATATAATTTCATTTTTATCTTGATTTTCAGAGTTACTTATAAATAGTAAGTTATTATGCATATTGTTTCAATAAGGTTTTTTATTCGAAATTTTTTAAAAAGACATCTTGAGCTTTCATCAGTTTAATTATGTGCCTAAGCATGGTTACTTTCTTTGCATATATCCTGTTTGAGGTTTACTGAGCCTCTTGGAACTGTCCATAGTTTTTTGGGGGTTTTTTTTTTGCAAAATTTTGGAAAATTTGAACGCTTATATATTGCCAAATATTTTTTCCTCCTCTATTAGGTTTTTCCTCTCTCTGCAACTCCAATTCCTATTATCCTATGATTTACAACTCTCTATGTAATTTTAACAGTTTTCTCTTCTTTTATCTTCTTCAGAGGAGATAATTTCTATTGACTTGATTTTCTTGTGCAGTATCTAATAAAATGTTAAGTCAATTGGGTAAAGTTTTTATTTCATATATGGTCATTTTCAGCTCTACAATTTCATTTTACTTTTTTTTTAAATATAGTTTCTCTTTATCTGCTACTATTTCCTATCTGTGCAGTAATAATCCATACTTTTTTAAGTTCTTAAACATATTTATAATAACTACCTTTAAGTTCTTACTTAATACAAATATCTGGCTCATCTCTCTTTTTTCTCTGATTTCTCCTGAGACTATTAGTCATGTTTTCTGTTTCTTTGCGTATTTTAAAAATTTCTGATGGCATGTTTGACATTTTGATAATATATGAGATTATGTCATATCTTTTTTAAAAAGGGTTTTGAGTTTTGTTTAATTGTAAGCTAAATTACCGGAAAATTATCTTGTCCCTGTTAGGACAAGATAATTATTCCTTATTAAACAGGCCCAATATAGTTTAGAACCTAGTCCTAAATGATGTCTTTGACTATAAGTCAGGGTTAAGCAAATTGTGACCCACAGTCCAAACCTGGCCTGTTACTTGTTTTCATGAAAAGGTATTATTAGAACACAGTCATACTTGTTCATTTATGTCTAGTCTATGACTGCTTTCACATTATAATGGTAAATTTGAGCAGTTGTGACAGAAATTGTATGTCTCACAAAGCATAAAATATTTATTATTTAGTCTTCTACAGTAAACGTTCTAACCTTTATTCTGGAGCATGGTCCTTACTCTTCAGTCACGGCAATTAATAAGACTACATATAAATGCCTGGGATGCTCAATGAGGTCTTTCTGTTATGGCAGGGTCAGAATTTCAATATTTTAAAGATCACTTTTAAAAACTCTTGTGTATGTGTATGAGAATGCAGAGTCTTTTAATGACTTTTACCCATTGCCTATCAAATTGTTGGTCCTTTTATCTTAACTTTGTAGATTTTAAAAAATAAGTCAGGGTAATTACCATTTTACATTTTTATATGTCTTGCAAACATTTTCTTACAGTTTGTCTTTTGACTTTGAATTTTGTTGACAAGTAAAAGATGCATTCTAATATAGTAAAATGTATTTACCATTTCCTTTAAGAATTCTCAACTCCAGCATGATGGCTATTTTGAACAAGAAAATGTTTTCTTCTAGAGAATTGACCTGTGCATTCTAGGACGAGCAGTCTCATTCTTGACGTCTACCTACATGATACCAGTAGCACACATCTCATTTTCTTTTCCTTTATGAAAAAACTATCCACAGACAGTTCTAGATGTTACCTGTACAATAAAATCACCCCTGATTGAGAACCCCTATTTTATTGAATTTGAGTGCTAAATTATAAAATCTTTTTCTACACCAAGGCTGAAGTGAAATTTCTTCTAATATTCCTATGCTTTTATTCATCCATTATTCATTTTTACATTTAGACACTGAAGTCATTTGGAGCATTTTATGGTGTATGTTACAGGGTATGGATATATTTTATTGTTCTATATAGTTATATGGTTGTTCCATCATTACTTACTAAAAAGTACATCTTTGTTCTAATGATTTGAAATAGATGTAATGAGATAATTTTTATGTATATTAGAATTTAATTCTGGATCTTCTAGTCTACTCTTAAGTCTTTATAACTATTTATATTATATATAGATTGTATGGTATATTTAATACCTGATAGGGCTAATATACCATTGAAGCTTTTGTATGTTTTTCTACATATTTTTTATATTTATCTTATATCCAATTTACTAATTTGTTTAGCATCATAAAATACTATTTGTATTCCTTTTGAGATGTTTTAAACTTTAAAAAGCAACTGAGATGCTTATGATGTCTACGAATCATTTATCCAAGTAAAAAGAAATATATTTCCATTTAACTACATCTGTTTTTGTGTCTTTTACCGTGTTTACAACATTTTTCTTATATAGCTTTCCCAATTATTTAAGCTCATTTTATGCATTTTTGTCTTCAGGGTTCTTATTATACATAAGTTTGTAATAATCATTATTTCTTCAAACTGGCTATTTGTGCATACAAATTCTACTGATTCTGGGGAGTAATTTTATATGCTAATACCTTACTGATTTATCTTATTGTATGAGATAGATTTATGTATTGATTCCATGATTTGGCATGTATACTATTTTATCATCAGCGAATAAAGCTAATTTAACTTTCCTGTTTCGATTCTTACTTTTCTAACACATTTTCCATGACTTCTTACGTTTATTGATGTCACTCGTTTAATTTCATGTGGCAGTGGAGACAGTGAGCATCTTTAACTCTTTTCTGAACTTTTGGAAAACCCAGAGTAAGTATTTTCCTAAAAGATGTAATGCTTCTTTTAGGATTCAGGTATAGTCAAGCAAAGACATACACACACACACACACACACACACACACACACACACACATTCACCTATACACAAACACAAAAACATACATATACAAATTTGAGAAAATATATATTCTATATTCTTAACTATTTATATCAGAAATGTATATTGTTTTTTGGATAAAAACTTTTTCAGTATTAACAGGTAATAATAAAAGTTTTCTGTTTATATCTATTACTAGGGTTCATTATTATAATAAAGTTTTAAACATTGATTTGGTCTTAGAATTATAGAATAAATCCCACTTATTTATTGTTTGCTATTTTTAAGTGGTATTAAATTCTGTTTACTGGTATTTTATTATTTTTGCATTGATATCCATAATTTCTATAATATTTCAATGGTTTTATTTATGTATTTAGTGCTGTATCAGGTTTAGTAAATAATACCCTTGTCTTACAAAAATAACTAAATCATTTATCTAAATGATTTAACTTTTATGATCTGTAAATAATTTATGCATTTTCAGGATTATCTGGTCTTTACAAGTCAAACATCTCAGCCATCTCAGCCTAGAACTTTTGCTAGAATTGTCTCTTGAAAACTTTGTTATTTTTTATCAATTTATTCTGGTTAAGCTTTCTCTATTTAGTTGGGTTAAATTTACAAATCCAAGCAGCCTAAGACTTTATCCAGCTCTTCAAAGATTTCAAATTCATTTGAATAGAGGCCTGCAAAACAGTCTCTTCAATTGTTGTATTCCTGCTATTTCAATGGTTATTTTTTCTTTATGAGTTCTTATGTTTTATCTTTATGGCTACTCTTTAATTTTTTGTTTTATTTTAGGTCCAGGAGTACATGTGAAAGTTTGTTACACAGGTAAACATGTGTCATGAGGATTTGTTGCATATATTATATCATCACTCAGGTATTAAACTCAGTACCATTAGTTACCATTTCTTCTCCTTTCCCTCTTCTCACCTTCCCCTGTCAAGTAAACCTCAATGTCTGAAGTTTTCTTATATTTATAAGTTATTATTTAGCTCCCACTTATAAATAAAAACATGCTGTATTTGGTTTTCTGTTTCTGCATTAGTTTGCATTAGTTTTCTTTTTCTGCATTAGTTTCTTCCAGCTTCATCTATGTTCCTGCAGAAGATATAATCTCATTCTTTTTTATGGCTGCATAGTGTTCCAAGGAGTATATATACCATGTTTGTCTAATCTGTCATTGATGGGCATTTAGGTTTATTCTATGTCTTTGCTATTGTCAACAGTGCTGCAATGAACATTCATGTACATGTGTCTTTACAGTAGAATGATTTATATTCCTCTGGGTATATATCCAGTAATGGGATTGCTGGGTCGAATGGTGGTTCTGCTTTTAGTTTTTTGAGGAATCACAATACAGCCTTCCACAATTGTTGAGCTAATTTGCACTCACACCAAGTATGTAAGTGTTCCATTATCTTTGCAGCCTCACCAACATCTGTTACTTTTTGGCTTTTTA
>PVKP010032057.1:15049-26462 GCA_004027715.1 Plecturocebus donacophilus | reverse complement strand
GTTCTCTTGCTGATGAGGAGCTGCGATCCCCTGTAGGAGGAGAGGCATTCTGATTTCGGGTGTTCTCAGCCTTTTTGCACTGGTTTCTTCCCATTTTTGTGGATTTATCCACCTGTCGTCTTTGTAATTGCCGACTTTCAGATTGGGTTTCTGAGTGGACGTCCGGCTTGTTGGTGATGAAGTTTTTTCTGTTTCTTAGTTTTCCTTCGGGGGGGTGCCCCTTCCCCACAGAGCTGGGCCTTCCCAGGTTCAGCTGTGCTCGCTCTCTCCTCAGCACTTCCAATTGCTGTTCTCCTTGTGGGGATGGGACCAGCGGAGCCTTTGGGCACCCAGTCCCGTACACTCCGCACTGAGAAGTGCCGCGCCGGCCAAAAGAGTCGCACTGGTGACCCGGGTGGCTCCTTCGCCAGGAATCTCCCAGTCTGTGGGCATCAAAAATTCATCTGCAATTGCGGCATCCACTCGCTCTCTGCGCTTTCACTGGGAGCTACAATCCTGAGCTGCTGCTACACGGCCATCTTGGATCTCTCTCCCAGTCCATTTTTTAAATGAAGAAATAAGGGACTATTTCTTCATTTAAGGAAATAAGGTTAAGCAACTTGCCTTAGTTCATATAGCTATGAAGTGGTGAGTTAGCCCATCTGTGCTGTTCTAACAGAATACCTGAGACCGAATAAAGAAGAGGAATTTCTTTCTCGCAGTTCTCAGGCTGTGAAGTTGAAGATCAAGAGCCCAGGCCAGGCACAGTGGCTCACACCTGTAATCCCAGCTCTTTGGGAGGCCAAGGCAGGCGGATCACCTGAGGTCGAGAGTTCGAGACCAGCCTGACAAATATGGAGAAACCTCGTCTCTCCTGGGGTTTCTGTGTTCTCACATGGAAGGAGAGTGGAAGAAAGGAAGCTGCTTCCTCAAACCCTTTCATAACAGCTTTAATTCCATTCATAAGGCTTCTGCTCTCATGACTTAATCACCTCCTAAAGGCCCCACCCCTCAAATCACATTGAGTTTCAACATGTAAATTTGGGGAGGCACATTCAGACCATAGCTTTCCACCCCTGGCCCCCCCAAATTCATGTTCTTCTTACATGCAAAATCCATTCCTTCTATCCCAATAGTCCCAAAAGTCAACTCATTACAGTAGCAACTCAAAAGTTCAAAGTCCATCTATATTAGAGTCCTCTAGAGGGACAGAACTAATAGGATAGATGTATGTATAAAGGGGAGTTTATGAAACAGTATTGACTCACACCATCACAAGGCGAGGTCCCACAACAGGCTGTCCGCAAGCTGAGGAGCCAGGAAGACAGTCTAAGTCCCAAAGCTGAGGACCTTGGAGCCCTATACTTGAGGGCAGGAATCATCCAGCATGGGAGAAAGATGGAGGCCAGGAGATAAAGCCAGTGCAGTCCTTCCATGTTCCTCTGCCTGCTTTTATTCTGGCTGTGCTGGCAGCTGATTAGATGGCGCCCACCCAGTGGGTCTGTCTTTCCCAGTCGACTGACCCAAATGTTAATGTCCTTTGGCAACACCCTCACACACACCCAGGAACAACACTTTGCATCCTTCCATCCAATCACGTTGATGCTCAGTATTCACCATCACACCATCGTTTCATCAAAAACATGTACGGGTATGACCCAAGGTAAGGTTCTAAAGCAAATACCGTGTCTCAGGTCTTTTGTTTTAACCTGAGTGTCTTTAGCACAAAGACACCCCTAAAGCAAATAACTGTCTATCTGTGAAGCTGTAAGATTAAAAACTTACGTACCTCCCAAATACACTGGTGGGGAAGGCATAGGATAGATGTTCCCCTCTCAAAAGGAAACAAGAGAAAAGAAGAAAGAGATAACAGGTCCAGAGTAAATCCAAATCCCATCAAGGCAAACAACATCAAATCTTGGGCTTCAGAATGATCTTCTTTAACTCCGTGTCCTGCCTTCTGGACACACTCCCTGGAAAAACTTGATATCAAATCAATATCGCTAAGGCAATAAAGTTGCAAGCCTTCAGAGATCAAGAAAATAAGTAAAAGCATGGCCAAGTAAGAAAAATATCTACTTTCTTCTACAAAGAACAAAACCAGGCCAGGTATTAAACAATCAACACTGTTATAAACAATGACAATTTGGAAATTACATAATTAACTAAAAAGAAAAGAAAAAAGGAGAAATTCATCAAAAGGTAATATTGCTACCCTGGTTTATTAATCTTTTATAATTGGGCACCAAATTACATTTTTTAAGACTGATCAATGAAGAATATTTTTTAAACAAATAATAACATAAACTCAGAGAAAAAGGAATTCCGGCTGGGCACGGTGGCTCGTGCACTCTGGGAGGCCAAAACGGGAAAATCACCTGAGGTCAGTAGTTAAAGAACAGCCTGGCCAATATGGGGAAACCTGTCTCTACTAAAAGTAAAAAGTTAGCCTGGCGTGGTGGCAGGCGCCTGTAATTCCAGCTACGCAGGAGGCTGAGGCAGGAGGATTGCTTGAACCCAGGAGGCGGAAGTTGCTCTGAGCCGAGATTGTGCCACTGCACTCCAGCCTGGGTGATAGAGTGAGACTCTATCTTGGAAGACAGACAAAAGAAAAGAAAGAAAAGGAAGGAAGGAAGGAAGGAAGGAAGGAAGGAAGGAAGGAAGGAAGGAAGGAAGGAAGGAAGGAAGGAAGGAAGGAAGGAAGGAAGGGAGGAAATGAAGGAGGGAGGGAGGGAGGGAATTCCCATTACTGCTTATATTAATTAGTTAAATTGGAATTATTTTCAATGCTTTCTCATCAGGATAAAGGAAAATGTATTCAGATGAAATCTAAATGAATGGATGCTATATTTGCATATGTGATGCAGTAGGAAAACATGAGAGATGAGCTTGGATTACCTATTCCGGTGGAGTTTAAGGGCTATCTCTTAACAGATTTTTTATTGAACCTGGGGTCCACAATTGAAAGTCTTCTCACATTTAATGCTGTGGGGCTAGGGGGAGAGTGAAAGACAAAGTGTAGACCCCAAATAAAGGATAAAAAGGAAATCAAAGATGCCAAAGATGGAAGTGAAGCAAAACAGGTGAATGGAACATACGTTTGGAAAAAAAAATCTAAATAGGACATAAGCAACTGCAATCACTTTTTGTTTTGTTTTGTTTGTTTATTCCTTTTTTTAAAGAGTCTTGCTCTGTTGCCCTGGCTGGAGTGCAGTGACACAGTCTCAGGTCACTGCAATCGCCTCCCGGGTTCAAGCAATTCTCCTGCCTCAGACTCAGGAGTAGCTGAGATTACAGATGCGACAACCACGCCTGGCTAATTTTTGTATTTTTAGTAGAGACAGAATTTCGCCACATTGGCCAGGCTGGTCTCAAACTCCGAACTTCAGGTGATCCGCCCGCCTTGGCCTCCCAAAGTGCTGGGATTGCAGGTGCGAGCCACTGCAACCGGCTGAGCAACTGCAATGGTTTTATACACAATTCAAGGGCCAGTTAGGGTTAACTAACCTTACACCATTGCCAAAAGCATTCCCTCCAGCGCCAAGAGCTACTCAATCTCCTCCCTGTACTTCAAGGTCCAATTTATTACCTTCTCCTCTAAGAAGCCTTGATCAGCACGAGATGCAAGTGATCGCACTGCCTTTGCATGCTTAGGACTATTCCTCTTTCCCTCTCCTGCCTGGACTCAAGGGCTCATTACTTTAAACACTCTCTTTATAATATTTCCTAATCCCTTAACTCTGTATTCATGTGCTCCAAGTGTCCTGCAAATGTTTTCAAGACAAAGGTAGAGAAATTGTGCGCCCAATGTGGAGAATAAGAAAGGTGGCTGAACGGGCACCGAGAAAGATGTAGAATGGCATTCAGGTCTCAGCAGAGGTTAAAAGCAACACATTTTCCGGGACATGAATAGCGCTGGCTGTGTCTAACGGGTCTCTGCTTGGACTTAACAGGCTTTATGAACCTTCCTACCTGGTTTTGAATTCTGGCTTGATCACTTACCAGCTCTGTGAACATGTGAGCAAATCACTTCCTGTCCCTATTCACATGTTCATCTAGAAAATGGGGATTATCGTAAGTAGGTTACAGTCTTTTTTATCTGAAATACAAATTTTTCTGTGACAAAGAAAGAAAGAAAGAAAAAGAGAGAAAGAGAAAGAAGAAAGAAAGGAAAGAAAGAAAGAAAAAGAAGAAAGAGAAAGAGAGAAAAAGAAAGAAGGAAAGAAAGAAAGAAGAAAGAAGAAAGAAAGAAAGAAAAGAAAAGAAAAGAAAAGAAAAGAAAAGAAAGAAAGAAAGAAAGAAAGAAAGAAAGAAAGAAAGAAAGAGAGAGAGACAGAAAGAGACAGACAAAGGAAGGGAGGGAGCGAGGGAAGAAAGAAGGAAGGAAGGGAGGGAGGGAGGGAAGAAGGAAAGAAGGTTCAATGCTTTCCCATCAGGATAAAGGATAATGTATCTAGATGAAGTCTAAATGAATGGATCCTATATTTCCATATGCGACGCAGTAAGAAAACATGAGATGAGCTGTCTCCATCCAGCCCAGTATCTCTGCTCCTTTCTCTACCACCTGGGTTTTTGAAATAGCCCTTCATACTTTCTGCTTTTGTTTCTGTCTCTCATTTGCTCTGTAAACAGTTAGACCCTAAGGTCACTAACAGTCTGCTCAAATGCCACCTTCTCAGTGAGACCTTCCTTAACCCCTCAGTTTAGAATGCCACCTGGCTCCAATTTACAATAGCAACCTGCTTCAGTCCCGGGCAAGCTGCTTCCTTCTTTTCTGAATTATTTGTCTCCATGGCAGATACCACCTTCTAAAATACCATGCAATTCATTTATCTATTTTGTGTATTATCTGCAATCCCCATGAGAATATAAGTTCTATGAAGGCTGGAAGTTTTTCTGTTCTGGTCAGTGCCAAGAGCATCACTGATGTGAATAAGTATTTGCCAAATGAACAAATGAACCTGTGCCCATCAGTCCTTAAGTTACTGACCCTCTGAAACATTCAATGCTATGTGTGCCTCTGTTAACATCTCACTACTGTCTTCTCTTTAGGCTTTTGTGATATCCTCTCCCAGGATGTCACTGTCACTTGGATGGTCACTTGCTCCCAATCTAGGCTGCGCCTTTCTCCACTCACAACTTAAAAATCAAGATACCCCCAGGGTTGCACACTCGCTCCCTTCCTCTTTATTTTTTTCCTTAAGTCTGATTCCTTCCATCCCAACAGTCCCCAAAGTCAACTCATTACAGTAGTAATTCAAAAGCTCAAAGTCCATATGTATTAGCCCTGCTATTTTCAGGACTGTTCTAGAAGCTTTCTTTTATTTCTCTCTTTTTTTTTTTTTTGAAATGGAGTTTCACTCCATGACCCGGGCTGGAGTGCAGTGGCGCTATATCGGCTCACTGCAACCTCCGCCTCCCGGGTTCACGTGATTCTTCTGCCTCAGCCTCCTGAATAGCGGGATTACAGGCACCTGCCACCACACCCAGCTAATTTTTTGTATTTTTAGTAGAGATGGGGTTTCACTATGTTGGCCAGACTGGTCTAGAACTCCTGACCTCGTGATCTGCCCACCTCAGCCTCCCAAAGTGCTGGGATTACAGGTGTGAGCCACTGCGCCTGGCCGGTTCTAGGAACTTTCTGTGGATGAATTCATAATCCTCACAGTAACCTGAGAAGTAGGTACTTATCTTCCATATCTCATTTTAGGGCCAGACATGGTGTAATTCCAACACTTGGGGAGATAGAGGTGGGAGGATTTCTTGAACCCAGGAGTTTGAGACCAGCCTAGGCAATACAGTAAAACCACATCTCTACACAAAATAATAATAAAAATAAATTAGTCAGGTGTGGTGATGCATACCTATTGTCCCAGCTACTCAGGAAGCTAAGGTGGGAGGATCACTTGAGCCCAGGAGGTCAAGTCTGCATTGAGCTGTGATTGTGTCACTGCACTCCAGCCTGGGTGACGGAGCAAGACTCTTTCAAAAAAAAGAAAAGAAAAGAAAAAAAGAACTCCTTGTATGGATGAGAAAATTGAGGCACAGAGAGTTTAATATCTTACTTAAGGTCACGAAGCTAGGAAGTGATAGAGCAATGATCATTCTTGGGCAGCCTGGGCTCGGAGACCTCGCATCCCTTAACCATTCAATAATGATGTCCCCCCAGATAGACTCTAAACATATCCACCTTTCTATTTCCCAGCCTAGACACTCCCTGGAGCTCCCAAATGAGGTGGGCCCTTTCTCCACTCACATTTTAAAAGTCAAGACGAATGACCTCACCACATCTCAGACATGCCTGAAATTCTATATAATAAAGGCTAAACTCACCATCCTTCCCCCAAACCAGGACTCCTTCTATTTTCCCAATTTTCATCAACCGAAACTCCAGCCACTTAAGCATCCACACCATAAGTTAGCAAATCAACCCAAAGACTCTCCAGTCCCTTATCCCTAGAGGCACCCAATCAAGCAAGAATTGATGTTAAATCTACCTCTTACCTATTGTAGAATTGTTGACAAGCACTTCCATTGATCAGGTCTGCTGATTCTCAATAATCACATCAGCATTCTCACCACCTTTGGTCTGGTCCTCCACACAGTCACTCTACACACTGGTGCTACCGTGAGCTTCCTAAATTGCACATCTGATCACAGTCTTCCAGCAGCTTTCCTCTATCCATATCCTGCCCACAAGGCAGAAATGTGGCTCTTGTCATCTGACTTGGAATTCTGTAATCTGGCTCTTGGCCACCATAATCTCTCTCATCTCTTTTCCTCCCTGCTCCCCGAAAAGTCTTGCTCTGAATCTCTGAGCAGAACAAGTTCTCACCTTGAATTTGGATATATTTAGAATTAAACTCATCTCCTTTACCTCTAGCTAGAAATTAACACGGGCCCAACATGTGTTAGCTGTTTGTTCAATAAACAGTCACTTTTGCAGCAACTGTTGTTTTTCTTCTACCTTCTACTCCTCTAAGTCATCTATCTTTTTTTTTCTTATCCACAGAATCTGCAAATCTATAGTCATCTATCTTGGTAACTCCCATTTATCCTTCACAACTTAGTCACCCTCTCCAGGTAGCCATCTCTTAACACTCTCTCACTCTCCCAGCCTTGAGTGGTTAGGTTTTTTTGTGCTTCCAAAGCCCTTAGCATAATTTGATACGAAGCTTATGGTTTGGATGGCGATCACTAGTTTGTTTTTCTGCCCTTCACTCACACCCCTACTCCCCAGATTAATCTATAGTAAATTTTGCTCTACAAAAAATTGGTTGGTCTAAGGGAGACTTGCAGATGACAAAAGTTTCCTAAGGATGTTATAAAATACCTTTGCAGGAAGTTAATTTTTTTTTAGCAGCACTGTCTTCATGAGGACATTTTGGAGAAATGTCTTTTGTATTTTAGTGTCAAGAATAGCTTTGCAGTGCAACTTGCTAATGAACCCAGTGAAGGCTGCAGTTAAGTTCTGCCTCCCCACGGGCCCTCTAGAAAACCTAGAGCTCATTGTAGTACATGTGTACAATTCCGGGGTTTGCCTTTATCATTATTATAATAGCTATCATTTACTCATGTTCATTGAACACTTTGTTTCTTATTAACAATAAAGACTAATGTGTTCAGTGTTGACAATGGTTGAGTGTTTGCTAGGCTCTGTATTGAACACTAAGGTTTGTTCTATATTTACAGCAACCTACAAGTTGGAAAGTTGTCCCTTGTGCACCCTTGGGAGTTGCAAGCTGCACACCCCAAACTCAAGGGTGCACAGACACAACATTTCTTCTTCTTATGTGTTCCTTGCTTTGCCAGGACTACGTGTCTGTTGTGAGGGGCTTACTTGGTACCAAAGTACCAACAGATAGTCTGAGCTGGGGCTGGAGCCTCTGCTCCTGGGTGATTTCATCTGTTATGGCTGGTATCCCATTAAGAAGTCTTCGTGGCCAGGCACAGTGGCTCACGCCTGTAATCGCTGCACTTTGGGAGGCAGAGATGGGTGGATCACCTGAGGTCAGGAGTTCGAGACCAGCCTGACCAACATGGAGAAACCCTGTCTCTACTAAAAATACAAAATTAGGTGGGTGTGGTGGTGCATGCCTGTAATCCCAGCTACTGGGGAGGCTGAGGCAGGAGAATCGCTTGAACCTGGGAGGTGGAGGCTGTGGTGAGCTGAGATGGCGCCATTGCACTCCAGGCTGGGCAACAAGAGCAAAGCTCCAACTCAAAGAAAAAAAAAAAAAGAAGCAGCAGAAGTCTTCCTTTCTATGTAAATTTCAATCACCTGTACACAGGTGAGGCTGTGTCAGGCCAATCTCCAGAAGTCCCCATTCTGCTATATCAACCCTGAGTTCTGACACCTCACTGGGTTCCACCAAGGGTGGTACCAGGTCTTCTTGCTTCCAGATCGCCCTTCTTTTTCCTTGTTTTTTTCCTTTTTTTTTTTTTTTCAGAGATACAGTCTTTCTTTGTTGCCCAGGCTGGATGGAGTGCAGTGGCATGATCATGAGTCGCTGCAGCCTCAGACTCCTGGGCTCAAGCAGTCCTCCCACCCCAGAATAGTCAAGAGCTGGGACAGCAGTTGTGCACCACCATGCTCGGCATTTTATTTTTTTAATTTTTTATTTTGTAGAGATGGAGTATTGCTATATTGTTCAAGCTAGTCTTGAACTCCCGGCCTCAAGTGATCCTCTCACCTCAGCCTCCCAAACTGCTGGGATTACAGATGTGAGCCATTGCACCTGGCTCCACACCCCCTTAATCTACGTGTGTTTTCTCGTTGCCTGCCACTGACAGCTCAGCCCAAGGAAGGGTAGGATGTGGGGTACCAGCTTCAGAGGTCCAATGAGTACTGACTGTTCCTTTCCATGCCTACTTTTTCTCTTCCTGGGAATACATTTGAGTCTTACTTGTGGGGTCTGGTGGGGAGGAGGAGCTAAACATACATGTTCATCACTCTACGCATCTGGTGCTTTCGGCCTTGGCTTTGGAGACAATTACCAACAACTGATTGTCAGGGTTTGCTGTGCCATCCCTCTGAGCACACATATGTGAAGAATATCCTAGCTGACTATGCACTGGAAGACAGGGAGGACAGTCCCCAAGACCATCCCCAGGCTTGATGATTTGCTAGGAGGATTCATATGACTCCCACTCATGGCTATGATTTATTATAAGGAAAGGATTCATAGCAATTGGTGCGAGTGAAGTCTGAGGAAACCAGCTGCAAGCCTCCAGAGTTTCTACTGGGAAAGTCACAAAGGAGGCACTTAATTCTCCCAATGAGTTGTGACAATGCGTGTGCAATGCTAACAGAGAAGCTCATTAGAGACTCAATGTCCAAGGTCTTTGCTGGGGGCTGGTCACATAAGCACCCTCAGCTTAACATGTACCGAAATTCCAGATTCCCAGCAGGAAAGCTGGTATTCCTCATCAACCACATTGTTTGTGCAAACAACTTAGAGGTAGTGAGCCACTCTTATCTGTTAGGGACTAGGGGAAGCCTTGCAAGTTCCAAGTTCCCAGATGCCGCCAAGGGCCAACTTTATAAGCATGTCTTTCAAAGGACAGCAGTTAGGCCTGCTTCGGGAACTCTGTTCTGCAGACAGACTAAATAGGGAACGTGAAGAGTCCAGGAAAAGGTTATGTCTGTACTGGGGTGTGGAGTAGAGAGGGAAGAAGGAAAGCCAGAGGACAGGCCTCAATCACTATTTCAAAATATTTTCATGCCATAGATTTGTTTCTTCTATTTTATAGATAAGCCAGTGAAAGCTCAAAGAACTTAAGGAAATGCATACAAAGCTGTGAAGCTTAGGCTTAAATCTAGCCCTGTCTGAATTGGAGTCCATAGTCCCAGTTGCTCACCATTCCTGTCTATTCTGTGTCCTTGCCTTCCATACCCTATGATCCATCTTGGATATACTATACTATCTTCCTGCAACTTAATCATTCTTTTTGGCCAGGCACAGTGGCTCACACCTCTAATCCCAACACTTTAGGAGGCTGAGGCAGGAGGACTGCTTGAGCCCAGGAGTTTGAGACTTGCCTGGACAACACAGCAAGACCCCATCTCTAAAATATAAAATAAAACAAAAAATAATTATCCTGTTAAATCGCCCTGTTTGGTAAAGATGGTGGAAAATACACTAAATTCCTTGATTTTTCTCACTAGACTCTGTCCCCAGATTATGAGCTCCTTGAATGTAGACATCCCATCCTCATTCTCATCCTCATGATTTAAATAAAAGAATGATAGGCTGGGTGCAGTGTCTCACACCTGTAATCTCAGCACTTTGGGAGGCTGAGGCAGGAGGATCACGAGGTCAGGAGTTCAAGGGCAGCCTGGCCAATATGGTGAAACCCTGGGTCTGCTAAAAATAAAAAAATAAAAATAGCCGGGTATGGTGGCACATGCCTGAAGCCCCAACTACTCGGGAGGCTGAGGCAGGAGAATCACTTGAACCCGGGAGGCGGAGGTTGCAGTGAGCCAAGATCATGCCACTGCACTCCAGCCTGGGTGACAGATCAAGACTCCGTCTTAAACAAACAAACAAACAAACAAATAAATAAATAAATAAAACAAAGACTAGCATTTGAGAAATGGAAGAACTCAAGACAGAAATATGGTGCGTCTGAAAGCATCAGCAACAGAGCATGCTGGGATGTCCTTGACATCTGCTGATGCCACCTCCTCCAGCTGACCTTGCTTCCAGTCTAGTCACCTTGACCAGGCTCCATCTACTCATGTAGGTGAGGTTCAGTGAGACCGTCAGTCAGCCATTTATTTATATCGGAGACCTATCTGCAAACGAGAAAACCATTTCACACTTACCTACAATTGTGTTAGCCACATCCAGGACAAAGGCTCAAGGGAGGGGAATTACATAAAGAATGAAGGAATTATTAGGCTGGTCCTGGTGGCTCATGCCTGTAATTGCGGCACTTTTGGAGGCAGAGGCGGGAGGATCGCTTGAGGCTATGTGTTCGAGACCAGCCTGGGAAACATAGTGAGACCCTGTCTCTACAAAAAATAATACAAAGACAGATCGGCTGGGTGTGGTGGCATGTATGTACCTATAGTCTCAGCTACTCAGGAGGCTGAGGTGGGAGGATCGCTTGAGCCCAGGAGGTCAAGGCTGCAGTGAGCTGTGATCGCAGCACTGCACTCCAGCCTGGGTGAAAGACAGACATGTCTCTAAGAAAAAACAAAAACAAAAGCAAGACATTTAAAGGCTCCTACAAATAGCAAGAGCTGCTGACTGTGGTCTCTGGTGGCTTTGGCGGCGGCTACCTCTGGCATCCTGTATTTGTACGCTGCAGGTATCGGGGAATATCAACAGTCCATGTATTCGAACTTGCTATCACATTTTTGCATACAAATAACACAGAAAGGCTCTGATTTCTCAGAAAAAAAAAAAAAAAAAAAAAAAAAAAAAAA
>PVKP010032057.1:0-14949 GCA_004027715.1 Plecturocebus donacophilus | reverse complement strand
TTATTTATTTATTTATTTATTTGTTTAAGACGGAGTCTTGATCTGTCACCCAGGCTGGAGTGCAGTGGCATGATCTTCCCAAACTATAAGCAGTCATTCACAATGATAAATTATTTGAGAAATCTGTAATCAGTAAAATCAAAGGAACCATCAGTAAGGTATATAGCACATACCCAAGAGAGGGAGCAAATTGTTAACTGGAGAATTTTTTTTAATTAAACAGGTAATGTATGCTTGCGTTTAGTCCTACAAATGAAAACGTATTCACTACAGAGGCATGAATCCTATTAGGCTTTTCTGTACATAAACTGTATGGGTGATTACCACTGATTACTGTACTATTAGAGACCTGTGCATGGAGTGCCTTGATTGTAGCCTGCCTGGCTCCTGAAAGGGTTCCCATGTGTTTTGTCTGAATTGTAGAAAATCAGTAGGGTTGCAGATTGCCTGGCAATTCAATTGCAGGTTTGCATAGTTGTGGGTAGAGGATACAAATGCACACTGTCAAATGATATCAACCCTTTCTTCCTTCCTTCCTTCCCTCTCTCTTTTCTCTTTCTTTCTCCTTTTCTTTCTTTCTTCTTTTTTTTAGACAGAGTCTTGAGTCTTGCTGTGTCACCCAGGCTTGAGTGCAGTGGCCCGATGATGACTCACTGCAACCTCCACCTCCTGGCCTCAAGTGATCCTCCTGCCCTAGCCTCCCACGTAGCTGGGACTACAGGTGCACCATCACACCCAGCGAATTTTTGTGTTTTTTTGGAGAGACAGGGTCCTGACATGCTGCCCAAGCTGGTTGCAAACTCCTGAGCTCAAGCAATCCTCCCATCTTGGCCTCCCAGAGTGCTGGGATTATAGGCATGAGTCACCCACCACGCCCAGTCAGGAATGCTTTCTTTGTACAGGCCACAGAAAGAGAAAAGAGGTCTATCAGGCAGAATGCGGCGTCCAGGTTTCAGCAGCCTCTCACCTTGAGCATATATTACATACGCAGACTTAGCCTGGCAGGTACCTGCCCATATCATCTGACATAATCATCCCAGTGGTCTCCGTGGCTACGATCACTTTTATTTTGTAGAATTCCTAAAAATCACACCTTCGATACAGGATGTTCAGTCTAGACATTTGCATCTTATCTTGGAACTCATGAAAGCCGAGGGACCTGTGAAGTAAGCTAAATGTATCTGTTTATTTCCCTCTGCATATCTCCTTTTTCTGACCCTTCAACAGGCTCTACAAGGTCCCTCTGACCACATCACATCCCCTGAAAACCCACCCATCCCATCTATGCTTCTCCCCACAAACATTGGCTCTCCAGCCCCTACCTGTGCGTCCATCAAAAACATTTGCACTACCCAAAAAGCCACATTTTGCATGATTCCCTTTATAGGACATAGCCAGAATAGGCAAATCCATTGAGACAGAAAGCAAGTTAGTTGTTGCCAAAAGCTGGGGGAGGGAGGAATATGGAGAGACTGAATATGGAGGAAAAGGAGAGAACATAGTGTCTCTTTTAGGGGTGATAAAAATGTTCCGTAATTAGATCGTGGTGATGGTTGCACATTATGAATGTACCTAATGGCACGGAACGACAGGCTTCCAAATGGTTACAATAGCGCATCTTATGTCATGTATATTTTACCACCACCACCAGCACCGAAACGCTTGTTCCAGTGTGAGGCTAGCTTATATGATAAAAGCAATGAGAATGAGGCTGCGGTATTACATCAGAATCCCATGCTTTTAATCAAGTTCTTCAAAGCCTAAGTCAAAGGAGTGATTGGTAGTGGAAACTTCACACTATAACAGAAACTGGAATAGAGTTCAGAGTATCTGCTGTCCTTGACCTTTGATTGCACAACTGTGGAGGGTTCATTATTTGGTTTGCATATAAATTGCTCGAGAATGTTCTCTCTCTGTCTCTTTCTGTTTCTCTCTCTTATTTCCAAGGTGGGGAGGAGCATTTGCATGGAAAATTGTTGCTGGCTAATCCAACAAACTCAAACGCCTGGCAGGCCAGTCCTGCTGCACTGAATAACCAAATCCAGCTTCTGTCTCCAGCCAGCCAGCAACACCTGCTCCACTTCTCCCTGGCTGAAACCTACCCCTTTGCACACAGACATCTACTCCCCTCTTCCCCCGCCCCCAGCCTCCCGCCTTCCCAGTGAGCCCCCCTTCCCGGCTCCCCACTTCTGAATCTGTCAGAGAATTCTCAAATCATTAAAAACAATTCTCAAATCATTAAAAATGTAACTTTCTTACAAATGATAATGAATACATGTCACCATTTTAACTCTTTATTGAGAAAAACAACAGAATGACAGAACTGATTTGATGGAGTAGAAGAAACTGGCATTGTTTTTTTTTTTCTTTTTAAGAGACAGGATTTCCCTCTGCTGCCCAGGCTGGAGTGCAGTGGTGCAATCATAGCTCAGTGCAGCCTCGACTTCCCGGGCTCAAGCGATCCTGCTGCTTCAGCCTCCCAAGCAGCTGGGAGTATAGGCATGTGCCACCATGCCTGGCTAAGCATTACTTTTTGTAAAGACTTGCTATGCTGCCCAGGCTGGTCTCAAACTCCTGGCCTCAAGCAATCTTCCCACCTCAGCCTCTCAAGCTGCTGGGATTACAGGCATGAGCCCCTGTGCCCAACCAGAAACTGGGAATTTTACAGTCTGAAGGGAAACTAAAGTTAATGAAGATGCCAAGTTAGATACAAAACTAGTTAATGTTCTACAGGGCAATAAAACCCTTCAGGGTTATCTTTTTTTTCCAAGCAGAAAAAAAAAATCTTACACTTTACTGGTTTTCTACAAATTGCCTCTAACTTTACAAGACTGTAAAATGCCTAGGCTTCGGTTGTTGGTCAAGCCCAGTTACAATCCCAAGAAAGTCAAATGATCTTCTTGCAGACATATTACAAAATGTGTTGACATGGCATTAAAAGGTTATGCCATCATCTTTTGTCTTATTTACAAGTTTTGCATAATTTCCCTGAGTAAAGCTTTACTGACATGATTTGTTTTTTGTTTTTGAAGTGGCCACTTGGCTTGGCTATAGTCCGCAGTTATACCATCAACAGCTAATGTAGGTTTTGCTAGAAAGGTATTTTGCAGATGTAATGGAAGCTCCTAATCAGTTGATATTAAATCAGGGAGATTATTTGGGATAATCTGGGTAAGCCTGATTCCATCAATTGAAAGGCCTTAAAAGCAAGGCTGGGATGTCCCCAGGAAAGGAAGAAATTCCACGTGAACAGAATCACGGAAGCCAATTCCTTGTAATAAATAAATTAGTATCTATTTCTCCTACTGGTAACGTTTCTCTGGTTGAATCCTGATGGCTAGACTCTTTCTTTCTGTGATTGAAAATCCATTGTTCTGTGAGCAAACTCCTATCTTCACAAAGTAGAACCAAGTATCTCCCAAGGACTAGAAATTTATTCAATGCCTGACTGTCTGCACCATCCTGCAGATAGCATCTACCATCAAATGTAACGAGATAGTTCAGCCGGTCCTCCCTAAACAAAAGGTGAATAACAAAGAAATGGACTTATCTTGTTCAGAGGAAAGACAAATGACTTCTTTTCCTGAATAAGCAGAGGAACTGGCAAAGACTCCCTTCTTTATCAAACTTTAGTCAGACCCTTGAGTGTTCTCTGGGCCTAGTCCTTGGCCTACTGATCATAGCTTTAGCAAAGAATCCTACTAAGTCGATTGAGAATTCCCCACTCCTAATAACCAGCCAAGCTCCTCTTCTTCCATCCTTAATATCAAGTACCTTTCCCTTCCCTACTCTTTATACCTTACTAAGTTTCTTTTTTTTTTTCGAAACAGTCTTGATCTGTCGCCAGGTGCCAGGCTGGAGTGCAGTGGCACAATCTCGGCTCACTGCAACCTCTGCCTCCTGGGTTCAAGCAATTCTCCTGCCTCAGCCTCCCGAGTAGCTGGGACTATAGATGTGCGCCACCACGCCCAGCTAATTTTTATATTTTAGTAGAGACGGAGTTTCACTATGTTGGCCAGGATGGTCTCGATCTCTTGACCTCATGATCCACCGCCTCAGCCTCCCAAAGTGCTGGGATTACAGGCGTGAGCCACCGCGCCCGGCCTATACCTTACTAAGTTTCTTTAACTAATTTTCTTTTTTCTTTTATCCCTGTTGTATTGCAGGTTGAATTCAATATATCTCCATTATTGCAACAGTCTTGAATCAAGTTTGCCCTACCATTTTCAAGAAGCATCAGAATAATTTTCCTTCAATGATACTCAATGCCTGTAATCCCAGCACTTTAGGAGGCTGCGGCAGGAGGATCCCTTGAGATCAGTTCAAGATCGGCCTGGCCAACAGAGTGGCCATATCTACAAAAATACTAAAAAATTAGCTGGGCTTGGTAGCACACAGCTGGAATCCCAGCTATTCAGGAGGCAGAGGCCGGAGAATCACTTGAACCAGAGAGGCGGAGACTGCAGTGAGCTGAGATCGCACCACGTAACTCCAGCCTGGGCGATAGAGTGAGACTCTGCCTCAGAAATAAAATAAAATAACGATTCTCAAGAATATGCGCTCTTAGCTGTCTCCATGAGGTTCCTTTATGTCTCCATCAGAAGGAGAAGCGTGGCATTCTCTCTCTACCATGCTAAGAGCAGAGGCTATGTTCCCTAATAACGATGACAGCAAGCTTCTATTGACTGTTCATTCTTGCCAAGTTCTGCCTTAACTACTTTGCAAGGATTGTCTCCTTGCCTCTCACTCTGCACATCTTTTAGGAATTCCTGCTTGCAACTTTCATCGTGAGCTAAACAGCTTCGTGTTACCTGTCGGTTAATATTCGCACTCTGGGAATTCACTCACCTTTTGTTGCTGTCAACATCAGTAAAGCGAGTAAAGTGAACACCCCTGTTCGTGGTGTGACGGTTTTGGACTTTCTCAACTGGAGGTAGGTCAAGTTTGCCTTTGGTTCCTTCGGCCACATCTTCTGGGCCCCGGTTTCCTATTCTAAGGATGATTCTTTTCAGGAATCATTCGCCTTCAGGGTCTCTCTCCTGTTAAACTCCAACTAAAGAAACCTGCTGCAAATTTGCATTTCCCTGAGTGTGAATCTCAGCTCCAGGACTTTGTATTGGAATCCACATCTCTCACTGAGGGTGTTAAGGATTGGCTTTCTTCTTTATGAATGCCAGGTACCTCACAACAGGCTTGAGGAAGGTATAGTCTTAAAGGTGGGATAGGAAGACTTTGCCAGGACATCCGAAGGCCCACTCTATACTTTTATCTCCGAAGGCTGACCTCCCTGTAGAACACAGACATCACAGATGGACAATCTGAGATGTGAATACATTTAGAAAAAAAGGGGCCGGGCATGATGGCTCACACCTGTAATCTCAGCACTTTGGGAGGCCAAGCCAGGCAGATCACGAAGCCAGGAGATCGAGACCTTCCTGGCCAACATGGTGGAACCCTGTCTCTATGAAAAATACGAAAATTAGCCAGGCGTGGTGGCACACACCTGTAATCCCAGCTACTCAGGAGGCTGACGCAGGAGAATCGCTTGAAACCAAGAGGCGGAGGGTGCAGTGAGCCAAGATTGTGCCACAGCACTCCATCCTGGCGACAGAGTGAGAGTCTGTCAAGGAAGGAAGGAAGGAAGGAAGGAAGGAGGGAAGGAGGGAAGGAGGGAAGGAGAGAAGGAGGGAAGGAGGGAAGGAGAGAAGGAAGGAAGGAAGAGAGGGAGGGAGAGAGAGAGGGAGGGAGGGACGGAGGGAGGGAAAGAAAAAGGAAAAAAAGGAGGAATTGCTGTGCCCTGTGCAGAAATTGCTGTGTCTCTCTCTTATTGCAATAGTCTTGAATAAAGTTTTCCTTGCCATTTTTAACAAGCATCAGAATAATTTTCTTTCAGTGATACTCCAGGTCTGTAACCCCAGCCCTTTGGAAAGCTGAGGTGTGCAGATTATATTTATGCTAAAGCTTCTACCCCAAGAACTATCTTGATGGCATGGCCTGGGTACAGCCAACTTAAAAAAAGAGAGAGAGAGAGAGAGAAATCTGGAGGAGCAAGGGCTGTTCTGTCACTTTCTACAGTCTCTGGGACAATGGCCTTGGAGACATTCACGGCCCTGGTAATGTTATCTGCAGCCAAGGGCTAAGAGGAGACCCCCCAAGCCCCACACACCTGATGGACCATCTGTAAGGCAAGCCGAAGGTCACACAGGAAATATCACTTAAGCTCATCATGACGAATCCCATCAACAACAGCCGTTCCTCCTGCTTGCCAGACAGAGCCCCATGTCCTGCATTGAAGAGACCAGTAACAGTCCAAGACGATCATCACTTGCCAGCAAGTGTTCTTGAAGGTGTTTCTTCCTGGGGATGGAATGGCTCCCAGAAGCACAACTAGAGCTGTGCAGCCCGCTCTCTAACAAAGGCTGCTAAGGAAGACAGCGAGCCAGGTGGCCTGTCCAAGCCACTTAGCCCAGGTGGGACAGGCACCGAGCATGTCAAGCTTTCTTAATTAACCATTCACTGCTGCCTTGCACAGACCAAAGCTGTAATTTCCCAAGACTATCCAAGGTGACATAGGCCCTCTTCTAAAGGCATTAATTAGGAACATCTCATTCCCCGTGGCAGGGGTGGAGCAGATCTTTCCAACTGGAGTGTGTATTTATTTAGAGCTATTACCACATAGTATTTACAAGATACTTAACATGCATTAATTACCCTGTAATGAACTCCATGGCTATAATATCAATGTTCTGTCAGGACTGTAAAATGTCCCTACACACACACACACACACACACACACACACACACACACACACACACACACTTTTTTATCACCTTGGGGAATAAACAAAAAATTAAAATTAATTGCATGCCTATTAAATGCTTATTTTTAATAGAAAATGTGCACATGATGTGAAAATGCAAAATAGAGTACACAGTAAATCAGAAGCAGATAACACACACTTCTATACACATACTCGACTGTTTTTATGAGCGTGTTTTACAATCCATTCATTATGCCGTCTGTCCTTCTGAAAGCTGGTTATTATATCGCTCATACAAAGAAACACGTGAATGGCTGCGCAACAAGCCATGAAAATCAGAACAAAACTGAACATTGCTGCTGCTATTTGAATCCACCTCCCTCAAATCTCTGCCTGGAGAATTCTTGCAGGAGGCTCATCCCAGCACCCCCCACGCACAGCCTGCAGAAGGACGAGACGGGAAAGATGCTACGATAGTTCAAGATTCGAGTTACTCTGGTCTGAGGATTTTTATCTCCCCTAAATGCACATATTGAAACCTCATCTTCAGTGCCATAGCATGAAAAGGTTGGACTTCTGGGAGGTGATTAGGTTATGAGGGCTTTGCCTCCATGCATAGAATTAGTATAGTTACTGTTATTACTATTTTAGAGATGGAGTCTTGCTCTGTTGCCCAGGCTGGAGTGCAGCAGTGTGATCATAGCTCACTGTAGCCTCATACTCCTGGGTTCAAGCCATCCTCTTGCCTGAGTAGCTGGGATAACAGACACACATCACCATGGCACACACTAATTATTTTGTTTTTTGTAGTGATGAGACCTTGCTATGTTGCCCAGGCTGGTCTTGAACTCCTGGTTTCAAACAATCCTCCCTCCTCAGCCTCCCAAAGCTCTAGGATTGCAGATATGAGACCTCATCCCCAGCCCCAGGATTAGTACTCTTATAAAAGAGGGCTGAGGAATCCCATTTTCCTCTTCTACCATGTGAAGGTATGAAGCAAGAAGGCACTTTCTGTAAGGAAGAGACCCTCACGAGACACCGAATCTGCTGGCACCTTGATCTTAGACCTCCCAGCCTCCAGAACAGTGAGCAATAAACTCTATTGTTTATAAATTACCCAGTCTAAGACATTTTGTTACAGCAGCCTTAACAGACTGAGACAGTGGTTATTCAAGGAATGGTCAGCAATCATCTTATTCCTTTAGATGACAGCATTTTCTCTGGAGGCAAGGAGATGAGGTAAGAGAGTAAGAGTTGTACAAAATAATCTGCATCATAGAATCACAGGTAATCACTGCTATATATCAACCCCCAAAACATAAGTAATTTTTTTTTTTTGAGACAGAGTCTCACTCTGTTGCTGAGGCTGGAGTGTAGTGGCATAATCTTGGCTCACTGCAGCCTCAGCTTCCTGGGATCAAGCAATCCACCCATCTCATCCCCCCAAGTAGCTGTGACAATAGGAATGCACCACCACGCCTGGCTAATTTTTGTATTTTTATAGAGATGCGGTTTAGCCATGTTACCTAGGGCGGTTTCAAACTCCTAAGCTCAAGCAATCCTCCTGCCTTGGCCTCTTAAAGGGCTGGGATTACAGCAACCATGCCCAGCTTCTAAGTCATTTTTATATTACCCAGGGCATATCACCTTCCAGGCTATATTTCAATGATAAGGGCACCTTAACTCCACAAACAGAGTTTAACTGATTTAGTTTTCAGGAAAATCTTAAGCCAAAATCTTATGTCTATAAATTGTACCCATTTGTTCTAATGTTGACCTCTGGGACCACAGATAGTTATAAAACATTTTACTCCTTCAATTATTTGACCACCTTTTTAGTAGTTGCTAACAGGCATCTAATTCCTGAAAGGGTTAAGCTTTTTGGTGATGTGAAGAATGTTCTTACCTTGTACTAAGGCCATGTACCAAGCAGGCAGGTTTATTTGGAAGTTTATCTATGGACAACTAGAGAAGCCCTGGGTTCCAGATTATGGTCTTCCCATAGTTTTTTTATAGCACCCCTACTTTAATCATAGCACTCCTGCTTCAATCTCCCCACCTACAAGATTGAACAGTCCGTCTCTCTTTCAGGCCAAAGGGTCCTTCAGGTTCTCAGCTTCTCATTGGTAGGCATCAGCTTGGACTCTATCCCAGCACATTTGTGCATTTCCTAATTACAGTTTCCAGTTTGATGAGAAATGTAGAGAGCTTCTTTTATAGAGCTTACAGCTCGTGACAAGCATGCAATGAAAGCATGAAATGAACATCTTACTCCGAGGAGGGGCTGGCAGACAAGAGGAATAGCTGACACGAATACATGCTGGAAATGATCCAGACGAGGAAACTGAATACATTTCCTAGGTAATGGCCAAACATGGCTTACTTTATGCTACTGAAAATCGTGAAAAATATATATTGAATTGTCTCTTACTTGCACAAAGAAATACCACTGACATCTCTTTGGGTTGCATTTCTTGAAGCACAGAATTGAGAGGATTCATTCAACAAACATGTATTGACATTCACCTTTTGCCAGATACTATGCTAGACACTGGGGAAAATTAGAGACACTTCCCTGGAGGTCTCCATGAAGGACACAGATATAAAACGATGATCGTAATACGTTGTGTGCTGCTAGCAAGCCACTTCTGATTTGCCAAGAAACCACAGAAGGGAGAATAACCAACTCAACTTGGCACAGCTGAGGAAGCCTTCACAGGGGCAATGATAAGCCAGCTGGGTATAAAAGGGCAAATAAGATTTATAGAGCAGAGAAGGGTAGGAAAGACATTCCATGTAGAAAAAGTAACTAGTCCTGGCCAGTAGGGTAAAAGAACCTGGCAAATTCTGCAATAATATTACTTTGTTTATGACTGAAATTTAGGGGTATATGAGAGAGAAAAGGAAGGAGAGGCTGATAAAGTAGTTTGAGTTTGTGTCATGGAAGGCCTTTGATACCCTGCTAAGAATTTAGGGTTTATTTCAGAGATATAAAGCAACTTGAAATTTTTGAGCTGGAAAATGTTAAATTATGTTTTTATGATAGAGAAGCTGTGTGGCACTTATAGAAGAGTGGCGGGGTGACACAAGAAGCTGAGAAGTTATTTTAGTAATCTAAGAAAGTGCTGATAAGGACCTGGGTGCCAGGCATGGCCATGGGAACAGAGAAATGAAGATAGAGACAAAAGGAGGTCAGCTTGTGGAGTTATCAGGGTCTGGAGAACTCGTGCAAATGCAAAACAAGAACAGAATCCAGAAGGATGATTAAGGTTCTTGACTGGGCAATTTGGAGAATGAATTCATCACTAACTAAGACATATGGTAAGTTCCAGGGCTAAAATAATACATTTTTAAAGGGTAAATAAATGTTATTTGCCCTTTTATACCCAACCGGTCTATCACTGGCTCCCCCCTCCCCTCAGCTGTGCCAAGTTGAGTTGCTTATTCTCCCTTCTGTGGTTTCTTGGCAAATCAGAAGTGGCTTGCTACCAGCACTACAACACATTGCAATCATTGTTATATATATTTCTCTCACCAGGTGCCCTGGGTCTTGCTGTTTTATATCAAGGTACATTAATATGTGTGATATGTGCATGCAGGCACATTACTTCAAGTCAGTGATTCTCAAAGTGTGGTCCCAGAACCAGCAGCTTTGGCATCTCTTGTTGGGAATACAAATTCTTGTTGGAAATACAATAGGTCTCATCTCAGGCTTAATGAATCAGAAACTCAGATGGGAACCAGTAATCTGTGTTTCCATAAGATCTCCAGGAGGTTTTGATGTCTGTTCAAGATTGAGAGCTACAAAAAAGCTGCTGTTTTATCGTTCTAAAATGATACATGGATAGACGGATAATGGATAATGAATTAGCCATGGATAATGGATAAATTCAGTTCAAAATGAAAAGATTCTGGTGTTTTCTTTTTACATTATATTATACATTAATCATACATAATATCCGGAGTATAATCTACACAATGATTATCTCCAAGTCTTTAAGTTCTTATTATTAGCTAATTGAGGGGAAATTGGCAGAAGGTAGAGTGACTGGCTGTCCAATTATCAGTCTCTGTTAAAGGAACAGTAGCTAAATGCCAAAGTCATGTAACAGAAATCTTTTTCTTCATCTTTTGACAAGATGATGGCTACAATAAGACTTAATGTTTCAATATTTTACAATTTTTTTGTACATACATGTAAATGTACAAATGTATGTACAAAAACTATATATTGTATTTACATGCATTGGTCTATATAGTGTACAATGTATGTACCATACATGTATTGTACAAAATATATATACATTATATGTTGTATTTCCATTTTATGTTGCATATACATTATATATTGCATACAATGCAAATACAATATATAACGTATATTTCTTTGAAATAATTAGAAATGAATGTCTTATATTCATTAGTATCCAACCTCATTCTGCAAGAGACCAGGAGCAGCGCAAAGAAAATACATGTATTGAAATAGTAAACTAAAATGTAAGCTCCAGATGAGATGCCAGTCTTAGCACAGAAGGAGGCCTGGAAGTTTCCTTCTGTGCTAGACATTAACCTTTTAGCTACTAGAGGCAGGATATCTGGGAAATGGTCCAAGGGAGGAACTACAGTAACAGAACACAGCTCTAATTGGCTGGAGCAGTGACTATCCATCACGCTGGGTGATTTATCACCTTCTCCAAAAGAAACCTTAAGATTATCATAATCCCTTGATACTAACATTGCCATAATTCATTAAAATTAAGATCATGCATACTGTACCATATGTGTGCACCTGATTGACCCCAGAGTGCCATTCTCTGCCTGTCCTGTGTCCAGAGAGCCCTATGCCTGAACACAACCAGCTTGGTCAGACAACCTTAAAACCTTCATCATCTTTTGACTATGCATTCTTTAATGATATCTCTCTATATACATTTTTTTTTAATTTTGCTTTTTTCATTCTTACAAGCCAATCTCCAAGTCCTTATACCTGACACATAGTATGCAATCATAATATTTGCTGAAAAAATAGAAGTGCAGCAAGGTGGAAAGGCACTGCCTTAGAAAACTGAGCAATCTGAGCTGTGGTCCAGAAAACTGCACAGACAGATTTTTTTAAACTTTGAGTCAATGATTCATTTCCCTAAGCCTTAGTTTCCTCACCTCTGACATGAAAATATATAAATAGCTTCATTATTCTCAGTCTTGGGTAGCACAGATTAAAAGCAGAAAAGAGAGTCAGAAAACCACCTGTCTGGAAATTTTCCAGAACTGACCAATGTCTCTGCTACCTTCTTTGGAAGTTTCTGGAAGATCCCTGGGGAGGTTGGGGGAGGGGGGTTCCATTAAGTGAGCAAGAGTTGATTTATGATTTAGTCCAAAGGCCATGAGAAACTCAAGGATCTAAATTGCTGTTTCCTTGAAATTCTTCCATTCCAGTGAACTCAGATGAAATGACGCAAAAGCAGGATCTTACAGGAATCCTGGAGAAGCAAAACTGCTGATTTCTCGGAGCCTCCAACCTGCCGCTGATAAATCCGCTGACACTTCTACACCAGAGTCTCCCACAAGGTTGTTCCTTGTAAATTCTAAATTTTAGACCTTTGTCAGATGGGTAGACTGCAAACATTTTCTCCCATTCGGTGGGTTGTCTGTTCGCTCTGAGGACCAGCCATCATCCTTAGCAAACTGTGGATATGGGTTTCCTCCCACATCCCCGGGAAGGAAGACGTAGAAGTGTCTCCTGACCTAAATTCTGGGAGCTAACCCAGCCCACGTTTCTATGAGTCTTCGAAAACAGACCCAGCCTGATGTTACCGCCTTGTACGAACCTCTCCAAAGTGAGAGGTGACACTCGTGTGCTTACAATATATGTTTAAGGCTGTTTAGAGCATCTCAAATGATACCACACAGTCAAGGGTAAACTGAGGCCTCCAGAGAAGGGGAATTATCATCAGAAGGCTGTAATAACTCCCATTTCTTTGTGTTTTTGTTTCGTTTTGTTTTAGGGACAGGGTCTCACTATCACCCAGGCTAGAGAGCAGTGGTATGATTATAGCTCATTGCAGCCTTTAAGTCTTGGCCTCAAGAGATCCTCCCATGTAGCCTCAGCCTCTGAAAGGGCTGGGATTACAGGCGTGAGTCATTGCACCAGCCCACTGTTCTTCCATGAGAACTTAATGCCACACAAAAGATATGTTTTACAAAAGACATCTCTTTTTTTTTTTTTAAGACGGAGTCTCTCCCTGTTGCCCAGGCTAAATGCAATGGCGAGATTTTGGCCCACTGCCACCTCCGCCTCCTGGGTTCAAATGATTCTCCTGCCTCAGCCTCCCAAGTAGCTGGGATTACAGGTGTGCACCACCACCCCCTGCTAGTTTTTGTATCTTTAGTAGTGACGGGGTTTCAGCATGTTGGCCAGGATGGTCTGGAACTCCTGACCTCAGCCTCCCAAAGTGCTGGGATTAACAGGCATGAGCCACTGCGCCTGGCCAGACATCTCATTTAAAATCACACTTGTGAACCCCTAAAATTGGAGACAGGTCTCAGTTAATTTAGAAAGTTCATTCTGCCAAGGTTGAGGACACCTGCCCATGACACAGCCTCAGGAGGTCCTGACGACACATGCCCCAGGTGGTTGAGGCACAGCTTGGCTTCATGCATTTTGGGAGACATGAGACATCAATCAACATATGTAAAAAGAACATTGGTTTGGCCCAGAAGGAGGGGACAACCCGAAGCAAAAGTGGGACCACCTGAAACAGGGAAGGAAGGGGGTTCCGGGTTACAGGTGGGCGAGAGACAGATGGTTGCATTCTTTGGAGTTCAGCCTTTCCAAAGGAGACCATCAGATACGCATTTATCTCAGTGAACAGAGGGATGGCTGAATAGGATGGGAGGCAGGTTTGCCCTAAGCAGTTCCCAGCTTGAATTTCTCCGCCAGCTTAGTGATTTTGCGGGGACCCGAGATATTTACTTTGTGCACACTCAAAGTCATTGGTTTACAGGTGAGAAGAGTGAGGCTTAGAGAGACCTTCCTCACATGTTTATCTTCTGAGAGATTCTCAATTGCCTTAATTCAATCAAGAGCAGCTTGTATCTTCCAGAATGAAAAGAGCCAGATTATTCTGAAGTGGAGAGTTTGTGAGAAATCACCTGATTGCCGGACTAACCGCCACCATCTGCCCCTGTGCGCTCGCTCCCTGCTTGCTAACTAGAAGTCCCTTGAGCAACTGGCACGTTGCCTAAAACCTTGAGTTACTCCCCCTGCCCCTAACCTATAAAAGCTGTGTGCTGTTCCAGGCCGGGGTCCAGACCTTTGGGTGCGAACTCATCTGGGCCAGCCGGCTAAATAAACTGTGTTCCTCCAACCCTCTGAGTGCCGTTTGGGTTTCTTCCCAAACGATTTTAGAGTCAGATATTTCATTATTAGGGGTGGATGATATAACATGTCTGGGAAGATTTTGTCTCCTCTCTTCTCTTTTTCCTTTCTTCTCTACTGTCTTTTAAGTTCCAGGATACATGTGCCAACCATGCAGGTTTGTTACATAGGTAAACATGTGTCATGGTGGTTTGCTGCACCTGTCAACCCATCGCCTAAGTATTAAGCCCAGCATGCATGAGCTATTTATCCTGATGCACCCCCTCCTCCTACTCCCCCACCCACTGGCAGGCCCCAGCGTGTGTTGTTCCCCTTCCTGTGTCCATGTGTTCTTATTGTTCAGCTCCCAGTTATAAGTGAGAAAATGCGGTGTTTGATTTTCAATTCCTGTGTCAGTTTGCAGAGGATGATGGCCGGTCATCAGAGCGAACAGGCAGCCTACAGAATGGGAGAAAAAGTTTGCAATCTACCCACGTGACAAAGGTCTAAAATCCAGAATTTAGAAGGAACATAAATTTACAAGAAAAGAACAAACCCCATCAAAAAGTGGGCAAAGGACATGAACAGACACTTCTGAAAAGAGAACATTTATGTGGCCAACAAACATACAAAAAAATGCTCTTTTCTTTCTGCTGGTTAGGATGGTTAATTTTGTGAGTCAATTTCAGTGGACCATGGGGTACCCAGATTAAACATTATTTCTGGATGTGTCTGGGAGGGTGTCTTTGGATGAGATTAGCATTTGAATGAGTGGATGGACTCAGTAAAGTAGATGGACCTTCCCAATGTAGTTGAGTATTTTCCAATCCA
>PVKP010032056.1:12205-26446 GCA_004027715.1 Plecturocebus donacophilus | reverse complement strand
CTGGGATTACAGGTACGCACCACCACGTCTGGCTAATTTTTGTATTTTTAGTAGAGACGAGGTTTCACCATGTTGGCCAGGATGGTCTCCATCTCTTGACCTCATGATCCACCCACTTCGGCCTCCCAAAGTGCTGGGGTTACAGGTGTAAGCCACTGCGCCCCATCACCTGAAAACTCTTAACCAGTCTCTTAGGGCCCCATAGCAGCAGGAGAAGAGTCCCCAGACCTGTGCAAGCAGGCAGACCCTGGGCAGGGGACTAGGTGGCCCATTGCATGGGAATAAGGGTCAAAAAAAGAGAATGCGTTTCCTTATTGAGAAAGCTGAACTCAAAGGGGGGAGGTTGGTCATACCTGGAGCGTGAATCTTTATGGAAATGTCCTCTTGACTTTCCTGTGACTAAAGATTTTCACTGCCACTGCTGTTCACCATGCTAGGGGCACCTGCCTCGTTCTTTGAGAAAAACCTGAGATCCAGTGTTCCTCTCCATTCCTGCCGCTTGGATCCTCCAGATTTCACAGGTGAGAAATCTTTTCTGAGCTCTCTATAAGCAGACTTCTTATTAAACTGTAGAAGTTAGGCAATAAACACCAATACAAAGATTTTCATATTTTCATTATAAATAGCCCAAATATTTGGTCCCATTTCCAGTTTAAATGGGTAAACCATAATATTGATGGTTTGCAAAAGATGTAAGATGAATTGAGCTTCTCTACCAGCTAGCTGAACCACTTTTAATGGGGAATATATCGAAGCTATAAATTCCTGCAGACAGGATTGCTATGCAATAGCATAATATATCTTCTGTTCAATCTTTTATACGTTATGTTTTGTCCTGCATTCCAGTGGATATATTTATGCATCTGAAGCTTTGCCATGAAGAGACACCATCCACCTCCTATTTCCCATCTCTTAACATTTTCATGGCCTCTGGAGATAGTCTTCTTTTGTTCTTGTTCTATGTAAGAGACCTGGAGTATGACCTCTTTCTCCCCATGGGTAAGTTTTATCTCTGGGAATGAAGCTTTGTGGTCCCAAATATTTCTGGGATCTTAGTGCCCACTGAGAGGCCCAGATATCAGGGAAAATGAATGGATGCTTATAAGCAGGAGAGCTGACCCCTTACCCTCTCTCCTGGCACAGCAGTTGGGGACCTCTTTTATAACATGGGTAGAGAAGGCTAGAATGCTGTTGCTACAGCCTACTTTTTTGGTGGTTTCTCCTATCAGACAAATCAAGATCTAGCACTAGTTCCTATAAACTAAGTCTCAGTCACCATCCCCACCCCTCAGAACTGGATAGGACCAAAATGTGGCAGCCAGTACCTCTCAGAAGAAAGAGCAGCTAACTCAAGCCAGAGTCTTAGAGTTAGCTTGACCCGGGTCTCCCTTTGCTCCCTCCCAGCTGCGTGACATGGGTGTTATCCAAAACCTTCGTTCACAACAAACAAGAATAATAGTACTTCCAGTGGTGTGCTGGTAAACATTTAATGTTCCTATTGTGTTTATTACCTTTGTCTTTAATGTATTTCATTCTAAGTTTATATAATTTTATTTTTAGTAACAGGTTTGTTTAACAAGCAACTCACAGGGTTTCTGAAATTTAACAGTCAGCTTTGCATCCTACCGAGTGTGGCTGTGAAGGACCAGTCACTGAGGGTTTACATGTGTGCACTGAGGCCTGGGAAGCTTAACGATAAGGAGAATAATATTGCCAACCTTAATCATGACATTGTCAACCTTAATAATAATGAGAAAAAGAGTGGGGAGAAGGGGAAACGGGAAAGAGGGGGAACTGGGTACCGGGAATTGATTTAGACCATCACCAGCATGGAAGGAAGCCTGGTGGAGGAAGGCCAGTGACCTCATCCTTGTCCCGTCAGAGCATCGCCAGGTAGCTTCCTCATTTGGCTTCCACTTACCACACTGGGAATTCTCCAAACATCATACACAGCTGTTTTCAAATGCCAGGGCAAGGCATATGTCCCAATGCTAAATTGAAGTGATGTTTGCATTTCTCATCACTACCTGATCTGCTGTTGCCTTCTCTCTGCATAAAACAACAGGCGTTGACTGTGAGCAGAGCTGCACAACCAGCTTCGTTGTTACCGGGTAGACCCCAAGTGATTACAGCCTGGAGGACAAAGACGAATGAATGGAGCTTTTCTCCTCTGGTACAGTGTGGCTGATATGAACACCTACCTCGCAGGGTTGTTGTGAGGATTAACTGAGATAATCCATGTAAAGTGATTAGTCCAATGAATGTTTGCTGTTGCTGTTGTTCTCCTTGTTGGGCCTGAGGAAACCTAATCTAATGGCATAGGTGTGGGGCAGCTGTTCTGACATGGTGATTAGGTGTCTGGCAAGCTTTTATCTTCCTTGTATTGTGAACCTGAGAGATTCCAGCTGGGCCCCTTTCTGGACTTGCTATTTTTTTCACTGTATTTATTAATAGAAATAAAAATTCTCTGACCTAGAGATTTAAAGAACCATGAATTTCCAACATGACATTCATAAAAGAGGCATCTGAGACTGGATGGCTCGCCCGTGAAGCAGTCAACCATTCTAGAAGCTTCAGGCTCACCCAAAATCAGAGATGGACATTGCCTCTCGCTTCCTCCTCCTCCTCCCCTCCTCTCATTCTCTTCCTTCTCCTTCCCCTCCCCCTCCTCCCTTTCTCCTTTTCCTCCTTTTCTTCCTCTTCCTCCTTCTTTTCCCTCTCCAGATATTAAGAGAAAAAGCACAAGGTCTGGAGTCAGAGGCCCTGGTCTGACAACAGCTCAGCAGCTCTTGGCCAGGGGGGCTGGAGGAAGCACCTGAGCCCTCTGAGCCTCAGCGCCCTCAATTGGAAAATGGGAAGTCATTCCTAACTCAGAGGGCTGCTATAAGGACTGATTTAAAACACTTCGGAAACTGAACCCCGCTCCATCTGGATTCGTGGCTCTTGTTAGTGTAGCCACCTGTGGCTTACAAAGCGGTTCAAATCTATTATCTCCTTTCAAGTTTATATCCCTAAAGGAGGGACAGAAAATGGTGGTTTTGAAGGAGTTGCGTGGAGCTGCCGGGTTGGAGTGAAGGCTTCATTCGGGGCTGAAGCAGGAAGTACTTGGGAACAGTAGGGTGAAGCCAGGCTGAGAGTTTGGACTCCGCAGTAACGTGATTCGAGCAGAGCAGGGTCAGGTAATTGAATCTGCTGAATCTTGTCGAGTTGACTTGTTCTTCTGTCTCCATTCCCTC
Organism: Plecturocebus donacophilus; assembly: GCA_004027715.1. NCBI lineage: Eukaryota > Metazoa > Chordata > Mammalia > Primates > Pitheciidae > Plecturocebus > Plecturocebus donacophilus. The sequence goes on along the minus strand of PVKP010032056.1, from coordinate 23,210 downwards.
AAGTAAAGAGAGCTAGTTCTTGGGGTTTAATATCTATCTGTCTCTCTCCCACCCAGATATAACAGGATGGTAGAAGAGACTTTTCCTGGTACCCCAGAACTGACAATCAGAACCCCTATCTGGCAACAGAAAGGCATTGAGAATGCCATGTTCTAAAGAGAGCTTCCACAGAAAGACAAATACCACACGTCCTGACTCATAAGTAGGAGCTAAGTAACATGTGCACACGTTTGTAGAGAGTAGGATGATGGACGATGGAGACTCACTCAGAAGGGTGAGGGGGTGAAGGGATGGGGGATGAGAAATTACTTGATAGGTACAGTGTATGTTATTCAGGTGATGGATACCGTAGCAGTGATTTGACAACTACACAATCTATGCATGCAACAAAATTGCACATGTACCCACATAAACGGATACAAATAAATACATGAAGAGAGCTTTCCAAGTTAGAATCAGACCCTACTTCTACCCAGATCTAGTGCAAGGTTGCAGAGCAGGCTCTACTGCTACCAGCCACTCCCAACCTCCTGCAACCCTTCCCCTCCCCCAGTCTGTGTAGGATAACCATGGCTGGAGGGAGAGTCTCTGGCGCTCTGAGTTATTGAGGTGCACAGTTGTGCAGTAGCCTTTTTCTCCCCTCCAGTGAGGGGTCAGGATCCAAGGGGAGCATGGGCTGAGACTGACTGTGATTATAGACACAGCACCTGCTGTCCAGACAGCACAGCACAGATGTTTCCAGCAAAGCCGAGGGACACTAGCCTATCCATGTCCAAATCCCAGCTCTGCTGCTGCCTCAACGATGTAACCTTGGACAAGTTACTTAAACCTTCCCATACTGCATTTTCCCATCTGCAAAGCTGAGATAATAGCAGATACTTCATATGGTTATTGTGAGGATTACATATTGCTATGGACTGAATATTTGTATCTCTCCGAATTCATATGTTGAAGCCCTAACCCTCAATGTAATGGTAATTAGAGAAGGGATCTTTGGAGGGTAATTAAGGTTAGATGAGGTCTATTTCTGCTTTTAAGCTACCCAGCCCATGGTATTCCATTATGGCAGCCTGAGCAGACAAACACACATGATGGTAATTTTGTGCACAGCCTGGCACATAGTAAGGGCACTGTAAATATTTGCTAGGATCTATTACTACTGAATTCCCAGGATGGATGTTGATTTCTACAGAGAACTTGAACTGATGCATCCCCTCCTGTGCAGAAGAAAAGATACTTGCATGGAAGAGAGGCGAGCCGGAGGAGAGTGGCAGTGGGGCAGGGGATGCCCCAACAGCATGACAAGTAGGCAGCAGCTACTACAGACCCAGGTGTGCCCTGAGAGATACTGTCTTGCCATTGTTTAACACAGCAAAGGGCAACTACGTGAGAGGACCCAGGAAGCCATGGGTTGGACACCAGTTCAGGGAGCTGAAGTGAGGAGCAATAGAAGCCCCTCAGAATTCCCAAGATGCACACTTGTGCCCCTACAAGGGAACAGTATCTGGACTCCTGCAGAGGAGGGCACGATGGCCAGACAGCTGCAGCCAGCAACAGGCTCAATTAATGAAGAAAGTGTTTGCCTCTTTCCCTGTGCTTCCATGTCCTTACTGTTCAACCCTGGAGGAGCTAAAAGGGGAAGAAGCGAAAAATCAGAGTGGGCATTCATCTCCCACCCAGACACACCCTGTAGCTTCCTCAGTCCGCAGGAAAAGCCTACTTAAAGGTAAGGAAAAGAAAGGAATTTAACTGGCATTTAACTGCAACCACTAGAGTTTAGTTTTGACTTCATTTGTGTAACTTTATTTTAATGTGCAATACAGTCACATGATATAAAAGGTATGGACCATGTGGCAGCCAGACGAACACGGAGGACCCCATTTGGATGTGGCCAACTCCAGCCGGCTGTGGGGACAGGAAGGGCCCTGGTGTGTCCCCGGATCCCTAAGCACAGGGAACAGGCTGTGTTTCCAGGTACAGTCTTTCCCATTATTGGACTGACTGCCTGACCACATCCTTTCAGCCTAGGATCCCTGACATTGGGTCCATCCAGGCAGGAGCTAGCTGCTAACAGTGGGTTCTGCAAGCCTTCTTTACCAGCAAGGAAAGGAAAATCATCCAAGAAAGGATGCAGGAGTCCTTCAGACAGTGAGACAGTGTTCCTCTTTTGGGGGTGGGGAAGGCATCCCTTCTTGGATTGACTTTCTGTCACAGCCTTTAAAACTAGGCACCCCCTTGCCCAAACATGGCCTGCTCAGGAGACCTCTCCTCCAGGTGTGCCCGCACACCCAGTGTCTGCTTCTCAGAGATTCCAGCCCAGCAGTCAGGTGGAGGCTGCGTATGCCCAGTGGGTCTGGGTAACCCAGCTCCCTTATCTCCCTCTGCCCCTCTGCTTGCATCCCCCTTTTCAGATGCACCCACACCTCAGCAAGAGCAAACCCATGTTCTGTGCCTCTGTTTCCCTTCCTCCATGCTCCTATGCTCTGTGTCCCAACCCTTGGGCCTTTATAAGGTAGAGTTGGGTGTGAAAGAGCAGAATGCTCAGGCATCCTCCAAGGCCAGCTCTGACAAGCACACCACCTGGTCTACAGAAGGAGCTCCTAAGGGAGGAAAGGAGAAACATGTAAGCCCATTTGAGCATCTTAGACATAAAGCAAGCAGGTGGTTCTTACTAGGGTGCTTTTGGAAATTGATGGGGTGTCTTCAGCTGCCATCATTGAGAATTGTCACTGGGCTACTGGCATTTGGAGGGAAGAGCCAAGGGTGACAGATGCTCCGTAGTGAGGGGACAGTCGTATACAACACAGAGCATTACCTCAGACCTTGTATGGTCTTCTAATGCCATGCAGACATTTATGTAGGACCTATTGCCCATCTACAAAAATAGACACTTTCTCATTTTTCCACTGGGATAATCTAAACTTTGTCTTAGACTACTATCTCTATTTTACTTAAGGTCATGTTTTTGCTATTTCTTATTCTGTACAAAGGTCTGTTCATTCTTATCCAAATGGTGGTTTTCATTTTAGCATTTGCCCATATCTGTGATCTTTCATTTTCTTTTCTTTTTTGTACATAATTCCCTCTGATCAGTTCTTAAATCCAAACTTATTCATTCTCAGTAAAAGTAAGCATCTGACTACTTCATGAGGGGTCATAGCATGGTCATTGCCAAGCATTTATATATAGAAATAAGTGCCATTTTATATCAGCTTTTTAGATTCCAATGGTACAAAATATGAAAGTGAGTATCTCTCCTACTCCAGTCCCCCAGTTTTCCACCCCCAAAGCACTACTGTTAGCTGTTTCTTATGTGTCTTTCTAGAAATGTCCTTGGCATTTATAAGCAGATAGAGCGATATATGGATATATAGGTAGATAGCTAGATAGATAAGTAGATAGATGATGCAAAGATAGATGATAGATGATAGAGAGAGAGAGAGATGATAGATGAATAGAGAAATTCTTTATTTTTTCTTACATAAATGGTAACCCACTATGTTGCAATATTTTATGGAGATACTCCCATATCAATACCTGAAGACTTCTGCATCCCTCTAAATGGAAACAGATCATTCCACCATATGGTGATCTTGATTATTTAACTAGGCCCTATTGTGGATTTGAGTTATCTATGATCTTTCCTTACTGTATGCAATGATATATTAAATAACTTGATGCAAACAACTTGTGCATATGTGTAAATGCAGTTGCAGGATCAATTCCTGTAAGTGGAATCAGTGAGTGGAAGGGCAGGTACGTTTACTTTTGATAAAGAGTGTATGAATTAACTTTCCATGAGCAATAGTTAGGAGTCCTCTTAAAACCTGCCTGATACATTGCATCCTCAAACTTTTTGATTTTTGTCAATATGATAGGTACCTTAATATAACTTTAATTTGATTTTTTCTTCTCATACTGAGAATCATCATATTTTAATATTTAGAAATCATTTATTTTTCCTTTTATGTGAGCTCTTCATAGCTTTTCCTCATATTTGACTTGGAATACTAAGGTTTGTTCTTATTGGTATTTAGGTACACATTGTATATGTGATGTATCACAAATATTTTCTTCTCTATCATTTTTTAATCTTATTTGTTGTATTTTTTCATGAAAAAAATTATTACATTTGTATAGCCCCATTTTCTAGTCTTTTTTTCTTTTCATAAGTCTACTGGATTTTGTGTCAAACTCTAAAAGACAGTTCCCACTCCGAGATGGTTAACAACAACAAGAGAAAATTCCTGCTAATTCTTTTGTTGAATTTATTTTGGAGTAAGAAGTAATTCAGAAATCAGATTCCTTTGTTTTCTGGATAACTACACAGGTATTCCAACACTATTAATGGAAGCATTTATTTTATGCCATGTATTTCAAATGTACAACAAAAAATAGAGGCATCATAGCACAGCAGTTAAGAACATAAACTCTGGATCCTGATTGCCAGGGTTCAAATGTCAGATTAGAATGCCAAGCACATTCCCTATGTGTCCACTGTCATCACTGTTGTTGTTATTGCCTGCAATCTCCCCCTCTGCATTTAAGGCTAATGTTGGACCTTCTACACGAATCCATCGATCTCTCTACTCATATGTACCACACTCTTCTAATTACTGTAGCTTTACAATGTTTATGTTTTATGTTATCATGGTAGTCATTATTATAACCTGTCTCTTCCTTCCATTATATACTTTAACTGGTTATTCCTATATATGATGGGTACTGACATCTGAATATTATTTTCTACCAGCTTTCTATGAAATTCTCTTAGAGTTTAAAACTATTTTAAGCTTTTCCAGGTATAAATGCATGCAACCAGTGATTACTAATAACTTTACCTCCTTCTTTCCAATACTTATGCCACTTAGTTCTTTCTCCTATTTAATTACATTAGCAAGTACCTCAAGCAATGAACATTTTTATCTTATTCCTGACGTCAATGTGAAGGTTTTTAAGTGTTATGCTATTATGCATAATCTGGTTTGAGGATACAGATATATTCTATCAAGTTAATCTATCAAATTAAGTAAATATCTGTCTATTCTACCATATTAGCATGTTTATCATGAAATTTGCTTATTTATTTATTTATTTATTTATTTAGATGGAGTCTTGTTCTGTCACCCATGCTGAAGTGCAGTGGTGCAATCTTTTCTCACTGCAACCTCCACCTCCCAGGTTCCAGCAATTCTCCTCCATCAGCCCCCCTAGTAGCTGAGATTACAGGCACATGCCAACACACCTGGCTAATTTTTGAATTTTGAGTAGAGACAGGGTTTCACCATGCTGGCCAGGCTGGTCTCAAACTCCTGACCTCATGTGATCTGCCCGCCTTGGCCTTCCAAAGTGCTGGGATTACAGGCATGAGCTACCACGCCCAGCCATGAAGTTTGAATTCTATCCTAAATGTTTTTCATAGTTTTTTTTCTATTTCTATCTTTAAACATGGTGAATTATATTCATTATTCCATACTACAACTAGGTTTTGAGTGTCTATTATATGCTAGGTACTCTTGTAAGTGCTAGGAACTCAAGAGTAAATACTTAAAAATTGGTCTATGCCCTCAGAAAACTTATTTTCTACCCAGGGAGACTTTCAATGCTCAAAGAGTTGTATAATTTAATGTGAAGTATTATGTCAGTGCAATTATAGTAGCAGACCACTTAATATTGTGTTCCTGGATGAACTAGGTTTTTATGTTGGAAAATAATCAGAAAGTTTTTGGATCTTTCCAAAATGTGATAAAGGGATCAGAAAGGGAATTTCGCCAAACATTCTTAAAGTCAATGAGTGAAAAAAAAAAGAAAAAAAAAAAACAAAAAAAAAGTGTGCCTCAATAACGTCAGACAATTCAATAAACAGGTTACACAGACTGTTTTCATGGCATTCCATTAGAAATACTGAACAAATAGGGATTAGGGAGTGGCTAAATGGTTGTTTCAAAAGACATAGTTTCTATGAAAACAAGGAGAACATGGAGTTGTTTGCTGGGAAAGGGCTAGAAAAGGCAGAATGAGAATAGAGTGCCCCAGACTGTCTGTACCTTCCCCTAGGAGACACCTCATCCACATGCTCAGTGCCCCATCTTCTACTCTGTATTTGGCAAACTCTTTGTCATCTACCAACCAGGAAGTTGCCTCTGCCGAGAATCCTGTCCTAATCTCCCCTATGTTAGCTCCTCTTGCCTCTTTGGTCCCCTGTGGTCTCCCCATGCTTACATCTCTCTTTATCTTTATCACATGCTTTAATCCAGGTGGCAGTGGCAGATCACAGCATTATGGCACACAATATGTTCACGCCTTTCTCTATCCATGTTCTGGTATATTCCCCTCCTCTCCCAACTCTGGGCTTGGCCATCAGACTTGCTTTGACAAGTATGTAGAATACAAATGCTATGCAAGCAGAGACATAGAAAGTGTGTGCATGTGTTGGGGCTTGCAGTGTCTTTTTTTTCTTTAGAACCCTGATATGATCTCATGAAGAAACCGCCTACTGAAGGATGAGAAGACCATGTGGCACAGAGACAAGCCACCTGGCTGAGATCCTGCACCAGCCAGTCTGCCACTGCCTGCCTGCCTTGAGAATGAAGCCACGCTAGACCACCCAGTCCCAGCCAAGCTGCCAGCTGACCATAGGCATCAGCCAAGCCAACCCAGACCAGAAGAACCACCTGGCTGTGACTCAAAGAATTATGCAAAATAAGAAATGTTTGCTGTGTTAAGCTACAAAGTTTTGGAGTGATTTGTGCCATAGCAAAAGTTGACTGATGGAACACCAATTGTCAGCACTTTGAAGTCAAGATCATGTTTTATCCACTGAACACAGAGTCTAGCACATTACTGGGCACAGCAACTGCCTAATTAATACTTTTAAAATGAAAACCCTGATCTCAGAAGGAAAGATTCTGACCGTATGCTCCTCTGTATCACATGACTCAATCTGCTTCCATCAGCCGCATCTGTCCCCAGGATAACATTCGTGAGGCTGCTTTGTTTAAATGTACACAGACTGTAAACTCTGTGGAAGTGGGGACCTCCTTCGTGTTTGCTCACAGCTGTGTCGTTCGGCACCTATCACAGCAACGTGACGGGGCTTTGGTAACTATCTGTTGAATAAATGAACCAACGTAGCATGGCATTGGCAGCAGCCAGTGATATGGCCCCGTGGGAGAGGGTGTTGATCATTTCCTTCCAGCACACACAGCCTAGCAGCCCTGTGCCCTCCTCATGGCACGACCAATGAGCATGCTTCCCCGAAAGGGGCAATGTGGGTCGTGGAGCAGCAGGAGTGGTGGCCTGAGGGACCTTCTTAGAGGTCAGGCACAGCAGGTTGCCTTCTGGTGAACCTAGGCAGGTAGCTGCAGACACAATGCACAGTTCCCTCCAGTGGGCACTAATTTAGAAAGTCTCCTGGTTCAGGAAAGGGCGGTGACCTGAGAAGCCAGAGACTGCGAACTTGGGCTCAGCTCTGCTGTGTGACTCATTTCCACTGACCTCACTTCTCCAGGCCACAGGGCCCTGCCATCCCAGCCTAATATGCCAGCTCAAAGAACCATCGTAAATCATGTAAAATCACTTTCAGGAAATATAAGAGACCACCTTCAACTTATAAGTAGCCCGTGTTCTATATAGTCATATTTCAGAAGGTTGTTTCGAAGTGGGTAACATATTTTCCCATAGAACCCAAAAGGCTTTTTAAACCATAATGTAACTGAAATAACTTATATTTGTGAAGAAAAATGGCAGGAAAAATATCGTTGCGATAACAGAAAGAAAAGTAATCCCATGGAATAAGGAACAGTGTTTCTGATTCATCACAAGTGCCAGCGCTTCAAGCAAAGTGGATTTAACTGGGGAAGGTGGAGGCAGTAAGAAGATCTTATGAAGATTTAAAGACATCTTTTGGTCACAGCGTCAGATGCCCAAATGTGGGCACCGTTTCCCTGGAATGTCGGGTTGTTGCCTTCTTAGTGCTGCGTCCTAGGTGTGTTCCTTTTGCTGTGAGTTTGTCCATATTTACAGTCACACCTGAAACCAGAAGAAGGGGAGAAGATCCAGCTGGTGAAGAGCTGGAAGAGAAGGAAGAGGGTGAAAGAAGACACGAACTAAGCCTGGGAGCCGCCAAGCAACATGTCCACGCTTACTGTGCACTGCCCTAGGTGATTTCTCTATGTCCTCTCATGTCTTCCCCTTATCTGCACTTGCAAAAAGGCATTTCCCCCTTTTGTAAATAAATAATAGACTGGGACTGGATGGGAAAGTGACTTTGCCAACAGGTTTAGTGAAGAGGTCAGCCTTAGGGTTGCATAACTCTAAAGCCCATTTTCTTTGCTCTCTGCTTGGCTGTGGGGAAGGAGGACAGAGAAAAAGGGAAGCATTATTTCTGTGAAGATGGTAAGGAGGCATCTGAAGCCTCCTACAAGGTGACAGGTGGTACCATGCCCCCAGGATGTTTGGTTGTCAACTGGAGCAGAGGGTTGAGGAGACTGCACTCTTGGAGTGGGGAAGAAAAATGTGCAGACAACTGTCTGAAACAAATATACACAGTGTTGAAAGTCAGGGCTTGCAACTCCAGGAAGAGCCAGTACAAACGCAAGGCTCTTCTCATCATCCATTCAGGATGCTCTAACAGAGTAGACTGAACTAGGTACCTTATAAACAACAGAAACTTATTTCTGAGAGCTCTGGAGGCTGGGAAGTCCAATATCAAGGCATCGTTAGAGTCGATGTCTGATGAAAGCTTGTTCTTCTGGTTCACAGCCAGCACCTTCTTGCTGCATCCTCACGTGGTAGAAGGGGTAAACAAGCTTCCCCTGGACCCACATTTATAACAGCACTAATCCCATTCATAAGGCTTCTACACCCATGACCTAGGCACCTCCCAAGGCCCCACCTCTTGATATCATCACCTTAGGGGGTTAGAGTTTCAACATATGAATTTGGGAAGCACAGAAATATTTAGCCCTAGCAGAACTATTAACCAGATGGACACAGTCCCTACCCTTAAGAAGCTGTATCTTCAAATGAATGATCCACAATGAGATTAAATTCATAAAGAGACAGGGAAGAGAATGATCTCCAAACAAAGCACAAAACACTAAAGAAGAGACGTTAATAAATAAATAAGGCAAAATTAATCATAGAAGAATATGTGCTGAGTGGAAAATGCACCTTGCAAGGAAGCCACTTTATCCTCGAGTAAACAACCAGGGAGAGTGTGCAGGGAAGAAGAGAAACTTTGCAAATTACCATTTTCTTTCATGTTGATCAACCCAGGGGTTCTCGCTCATAAAATTAAAAGAAATAAAATTAAACTGTAACCAGCTCCCTTGGGCTCCTTGGAAGCGCTCACGCGGCATGGAGGGAGCTGTGAGGAGAGAAGCACGTTAGGCTAGTTCCATCATATTGCTTCACTTCCACATCCATCTCGTGATGCCAAAGCTACATGATCAGCAAGAACAGCAGCGTCTCCCAGACACAGGGGTGCCCATTTCCTCAGGACCACCCACCTTGACCCCCAGAACAGCCTCCAAGACTAGGGCAGCGCTCACTGCCTTCTATGTCCCTGTCCCTTTCACTCAGCCCATCAAGCATGCACATTGCCCATTTGCTCTGTGTCAGTGGCACAAAAGTGCCACTGGGCATGCAGATGTCCCAGGCACGGTACCTCCCCTCAAGGAATCTATGACCCAGTTGCAGAGAAAAGGCCAATGTGAGGAACCACCAGAGAACCATTTTAAGATGAATTCTGTGCTCTTTCCACAGAGCTCTACCACCTACACCACTTCCCTCCTCTCTTTCCCCAATTTCCTTGATTTTCATCGGGAGCTCTCTGTTTTCAAGGTGTTATGTTAACCTCTGACATTGGGTTTCCCATCTGGAAGACCGAGCTCTTAACTTTATAAGTTAACTGTGTACGTAAATCATTTATTTGTTTTAAAAAGTGATGGATTAAATGTAAATATTAGCTGTTAGCATTGACAGGTCAAAGGTGATACCACAAGTGGAGCAGAAATTAGAGTCTATGGCCATTCCTGGAATATATGCTGAACACTAAGTGAGGTATACTCCTCGACGGTGAAGGCTTTGGCTTAACAACTACAAAATGAACATGAGCCTCCAATAAGGGAAGCCACTTCCCTCTTAAAGCAATGGCTCCTGCAGATCTGGAACAGAATGTTGGAATGCCTGCTTCCCTTTGTTATTCCTCCTTCTTATTCTTTCCCTGCTCTCTGTTTCTCCCTCCCTCTCTCTCTCTCTCTCTGTGTGTGTGTGTCTGTGTGTGTGTGTGTCTGTGTGATCAACTCGGTTTTAGAAGAGCAAATAGAGGTTGGTTATACAGGTCCCATTAATTGCCAGGCACTGAAGCATTTTACAAGCATCATCTAATTGAGTTCTCATAACCATTCTGCTCATCTGACATTATTTCCCCTCAGGTATTGAAGAAACCACGCCTCTGAAACTTCAAGTGAGTCACCTGCATCACACAACAGCTGAGTGGCAGAAATGAGATCTGCACCACGTCTGCTTCCTTCAAAGCTCATGCTCTGTTCAACACAAACTGCCCTCCAAGTTCTCGTTTTGCTTCACAGGTCAGAGCTCTCTGAGTAAGAATCTCTGGCTATTTTACTTTAGTATCTCTTCTCTCATTCTTTCTGGGATCTCATGTTTTAATTCTGTGTTCGTCAGAGTTCTCAGCATTCCCCAAAGAAAAAGAACCAATAGGGTGTATATAAATATAGATATATATAAGCGTATATAATGTGCATTGATATATATATATGGGTATACATATGCATATATAATGTGCATTGACATATATATGGGTATACATATGCGTATATAATGTGCATTGACATATATATGGGTATACATATGCGTATATAATGTGCATTGACATATATATATGGGTATACATATGCGTATATAATGTGCATTGACATATATATATGGGTATACATATGCGTATATAATGTGCATTGACATATATATATGGGTATAC
>PVKP010032056.1:0-12105 GCA_004027715.1 Plecturocebus donacophilus | reverse complement strand
GTGCATTGACATATATATATGGGTATACATATGCGTATATAATGTGCATTGACATATATATATGGGTATACATATGCGTATATAATGTGCATTGATATATATATATGGATATACATATGTGTATAAATGTGCATTGATATATATGGATATACATATGCGTATATAATGTGCATTGATATATATATGGGTGTGTTTACACATCCTATTGGTTTCTCTCTGAGAATGAGAAAGAGCGAGAGAGAAGATTATTATGGGAGTTGGCTCGTGATTATGGAAGCCAAAAAGTCTCTCATTCTGCTCTCTGTAGGCTAGAGAAACAGGAGAGTCAGTGGTATAATTCAGTCCATTTCCAAAGATCTGAGAACCAAGCGTGTAAAGGTCCATGTCCAAGGGCAGGAGAAGACAAATGTCCCAGCTTAAACAGAGAATGAATTTGCTCTCCCTCTGCCTTTGTATTCTATTCAGGACCTCAGTGGATTGAATGATGCTCACCCACGTTGGCAAGAGGGCATCTTCTTTACTCAGTCCACCAAATCACATGCCAATCACTTCCAGAAACGCCGCCACTGACACACCCAGAATAATGTGCTGCCAGCTATCTGGGACTCCTTTAGCCCAGTCAACAGATATAATTAACCATCAAAAGGCCCAAGCTCAGCCTCTTTTATTAACATAATAGGAGAATCCTAAGGGTGACTGGCAGAGAAAGGCGGCTCACTCTCCCACATCTGGCTCAGTGTTTCTGTACACAAAAGAGCAGGTAAAGCCCTTTAGGGCACTCGTTAGACATCTCTCATTCCTACCTCCCCAACTCCCACTCCTCCAAGATAGCTCACCTATAAGGATGTCCCCTCACCTCCTGCTTCTGGATTCTGCAGCACAAAGATCATTAAAGATGGTGGTATTCCGGAGACCCTATAGTGTATAAGGTCCCACACATGGCCAAGCATGCCATCACCTGAGGACCTCTTGAAATAGGCAGATCCCAGGGCTTAGTTGCTCACTTACGATTCTTAGACAGTAGATCCCAAATTCAGAAAAATGTTTTTAAAGCCTCCTGAGTAATTCTGATGATCAATCCAATGTGGGCACTGTTGTGGCCTGAACTGTGTTCCCCAAAAATTCACATATTGAAGTTCTAACCCCCAGTACCTCAAAATACAATTATATTTTAACACAGTGCCCTTAAGGGGCAATTAAGTTAAAATGAGGCTATTCTGGTGGGTCTTGATTTAATATGACTGGTGTCCTTTTAAGAAGAGAGAATTTGGGCACAGACAGGTACAAAGGAAAGACTGTATAAAGACAAAGAGAATGAGATGGACATCTACAAGCCCAGGAGTGAGGCCTCGGGAGAAACTGACCTTGCTGACACCTTGGACTTGGACTTCAAGCCTCCAGAGCTGTGGAAAAATTAATCTCCATTTAAGCCACCAGATCTCTGGTATTTATTTTTGGCAGTCCTAATGAACTATTACAAGCACTCCAAAGCTAGTCCAAACTTCTCATGGTAAAGATGCAGAAACTGAGGTCTAAAGAGGTCAAGTGACTTACCTAAGGCCACTGAGAAGGTTGGTGGGAGGGCTAAAGCTTGAAACTATGTGTACTGGCATACAGTTCATAGCTCATTCCATGAACTTAAACAGACTCTAGGTACCAGAGAGCCAGACCATCCCCAAGCCTCCCTGAAGCCTTCCCTGAGGACTCATGGTATCACACTGTTACTTCGTTCCTCTGAGCTTTCATAGTACTAAAGCCTCACTTCTTCACTGGACAGGGTCACCTTTGTATTAGTTATCATCTGGCCTTCCCTACTGATCCATGCCCCTATAGTGCTCGAAAGAATGCTGGACACAAGGTACAATAAAAACAAGTTTTTCAATAGGTAATTGATTGACCTGAGAATGGTAAGGAAGAGGAAGCATCTGTCTTCTCCCACAGAACCTCAAAAAAGAGTATGTGAGTCCCTGATTCACTTATATGTGGTCTGACCTGCTATTCACTATAGAATCAGGTCTAGGAAATTAAAGGGGTCTACTTTCCATATCCATCCTTTGAAATAGTAATTCTCCAATCAGAGGACACAGTCCCAATTCTGTCACTAATTTTCCCTGTGATCTTGAACCCATCATTTAGATTAGTCAGACACTCATTTCCTCATATGCAGGATGGGAGAAAAATAAGTGCCTGCCTTACCTATTTCATAGACATACAGTGAATATCAAATAAGATAATGTACAAGAAAGCACTTAGAAAGGTATAAAAATGTTATTGAAATATAAAATGTGACAAATCCTTCATCCTCAAAAAATAAATGTGGATTAGAATGAATCTCTGTCTAGAGAAGGCAGCAGAAATCATGATAGAAACGTGAGGTCTGATTGATAGGCAGCCTGCATAATGGCTTTCAAATTTGGGGAGGAAATTTTGGTGCATAGTGAAAAGAACATAAGACTGGAAATCTGAGCACCCAGCCCCATCAGGAACAAGCTGTATGATCTTGTACAAGTTTCTTAACTCCTCCCAAACTGTGTCTCCTCGTGCCAAAAGTGAGGTCAATAGTGCCCACTGCCTTTTCCAAGCAAGGTGATTGTAAAGATCAAATGATATTATATGTGAGTACAAAGCAGAACACTATGCAAACAGATCATATGTCTGAATTAAAATATATCTATATTAAATAAACTGAGTGGGACAGGACAGAGACGTCAGAGAGAAATGGAAAGTAAAAAAGATTCTAGCTGAAGGAGCTGCAAGTTTAGACTAAAGATGTTCTGACTAGAAAGCCAGAGAGTGTCAGAAAGGGCTTGAAAGTAGGGAATTATCCCACTAAGCAGAAGTAGACCAACCAAAAAAGAAAATAAAAATTCAGAGAAGTATCTGCAAGTAAAGATTGTGTGACTTGAAGAATTACATTATCACGAAGTTGAGTGGAGCAAAGCTAAGCCTTTTTACAGGTGTAATACCTGAAGAAAAGATGCAGTAAGGCCCATATTTCCTTAGTAAACAGGGCAACTGTGAAAAAGAGCTATGGCTTACAATGTGGATAGAAGCTAAAAACCTTAGAGTGAGACAGAAACTCAAAGTCTGGTCAGTTCTTTCGCCTGCATCAAACCAAATTGAGCAATAACACTCTGTATTTCTTTTATTATTATACTTTAACTTCTGGGGTACATGTGCAGAATGTGCAGGTTTGTTACATAGGTATACACATGCCATGGTGGTTTGCTGCACCCATCAACCCGTCATCTACATTAGGTATTTTTCCTAATGCTAACCCTCCCCTAGCCCCCCACCCCCCAACAAGCCCCGGTGTGTGATGTTCCCCACCCTGAATCGATGTGTTCTCATTGTTCAACTCCCACTTATGAATGAGAACATACGGTGTTTAGTTTTCTGTTCTTGTGTTGGTTTGCTGAGAATGATGGTTTCCAGCTTCATCCGTGTCCCTGCAAAGGGCATGAACTCATCCTTTTTTTGGCTGCATAGTATTCCATAGTGTATATGTGTCAAATTTTCTTTACCCAGTCTATCACTGATGGGCATTTGGGTTGCTTCCAAGTCTCTGCTTTTGTGAACAGTGCTGTAATAAACATATGTGTGCATGTGTCTTTATAATAGAACGATTTATAATCCTTTGGGTATACAGCCAGTAACTGGATTGCTGGGTCAAATGGAATTTCTATTTCTAGGTCCTTGAGGAATCTCCACACTGTCTTCCACAATGGTTGAACTAATTTCTACTCCCACCAGCAGGGTAAAAGCATTCCTATTTCTCCACATCCTCTCCAGCATCTGTTGTTTCTTGACTTTTTAATGATGTTCATTGTAACTGGTGTGAGATGGTATCTCAATGTGGTTTTGATTTGCATTTCTCAAATGACCAGTGATGATAAGCCTTTTTTCATAGTTTGGTGGCTGCTTAAATGTCTTCTTTTGAGAAGTGTCTGTTTATATCCTTTGCCCACTTTTTGATGGGGTTGTTTGTTTCTTGTAAATTTGTTTAAGTTATTTGTATATTCTGGATATTAGCCCTTTGTCAAATGAATAGATTGAAAAAAAAAAAACAAATTTGAACCCAAGATCAGACTCAGCTGAGATTAACAAATACTTGAAAAATAGTAGCATTTCATGATAGAGTTTTATTTCTCTTTTAAATAAAAGAAATCCAGAGGTAGCAGTCAGTGGGTATCATGGCACATCTCTAGTCATTAGAGACAGGGTTCTTTCTAGTTTTCTCCCACTATCTCTCAGATGTCATGGTTCTGGAAAGTGATATCTAGAACTCCAGAGATCACCTTTATGATCCAAGCAGCCAAATGAAAAAAAAAAAATAGAGAGAGAGAGACTTTTGTCAAGACATCCTTTTTATGAGACTTCTTGGAAGTCTCATTTGACACTTTCCTTTACAGATCATTGGCTAGAACTTAACCATGTGGCCTTACTTAGTCACAAAAGATTCCTGGAAATTCCTTGTATCTGGAGAACAAAGTGTTCAGTTAAAATTTGCTCTCTGTTACTATACAAAAGGAAGTGTGAGTTTCAGACACGACCAGGAGTCTCTGCTGCACCAGTTTACTAATTCCTAAGTCTATGTTGTTTTTCAGTAGCAGAAAATCCCTAAAAATCATGGTTGAGGATTCCTCAGACCCATTTGGACACATGTGGTGTCAGCTCAATCTAGTCCTGCTGCTAAATGAGAAAATAAAAGCAACGTATTTTGATCGCTGTTCCTATTACTATTATTCAGGGGACAATTGGGCTGGATGGAACAAAGGTGGCCGTGAACACTGAAGAGAAGCCCAGAAAGTTTTCCTATGTCTGCTCAACCAAGAGATGACTTTTATGTATTGTCATGAAAATTATAGACAGAAATGTTTTTGATATAAATGTAATTTGGAAGGAGAAATTTCAAGACTGGAAAAAGAATGGCTGAAATCGGAGTTAAATTTTGTTCTCTCTATTGCCCTTTGATCTTGCTGAACTGAAAATTTCTAAAAGGAAACAGAGCAGAGACAAATTTTACAGCTTGTGAAAACAGCTCTAGATGTATTTTGCAACTGTAAATGATCATGAGGAAATACCACAATCGTAAAAAGGCAATGTACAATCACCTATGGACCTAGCATGCTGGAATCTAGGGTGAGCAAACTAAATGCCCATTATGTTCACTCACTGGACACAAAGATGTAGCATCAGGTCAGGTCTAGGCTGGCTGTGTTTCTCTCCAGCCCAGAGCCCACAGCATCCCTCAGCATGGCTCCAAAAGCCCGTCCTGGCTTCGCTCTGCACCATTCGAAGCCAACCTAGATGAACTCTTTCTGGACTATACATAGGGACCCAGAAAACTGGGGAAGATTCCAACCCTAGGGCTGCCCCAAACTGAGTCGCCCTGTGCATGTCACTTGCCTTGCCTGGACTTCCATATTCTCATGTATAAAATGAGCATGCAGTTACTCAGAGGTCCTTTCAGTTCCAAATTTCATGAACATTAAAGAGATGGCAATGTAAATTTGGGTGAACAGGCCGGGCGCGGTGGCTCATGCCTGTAATACCAGCACTTTGGGAAGCCGAGGCAGGCAGATCATGAGGTCAAGAGATAGAGACCATCCTTGCCAACATGGTGAAACCCATGTCTACTAAAAACACAAAAATTAGCCGGCCGTGGTGTCATGTGCCTGTAGTCCCAGCTACTCAGGAGGCTGAGGAAGAAGAGTCACTTGAACCCGGGAGGTGGAGGTTTCAGTGAGCTAAGAAGGCACCACTGCACTCCAGCCTGGTGACGGAGACTCTGTCTCAAAAAAAAAAAAAAAAAATTGGGGTGAATAGAGGAAGTGGAGTGGGAGAAGCAGGAAATTACTAAACCATTCTAGTTCTTCAAATTCCCACACTAAGTAGACAAATTTGTTTGAGAATTTCCCTCTAGATTCAAGCCCACAGGAGCAACCAGGAATCAACTTCCACTTGAACTTGACCACACTGGAGCCCCAGGAGAGAAGCCTTATGCTGTCTTCAGAGATGCAGAAGGTATCAAAATGTAGCATAGTGCCATGAGCCTGTCAAAGCCTCAAATGCCTGGTCTCTTGACTCAGACAGACCTGAGTTCGATTTCCAGATCAACAGCTTCCTGTGTATGGTCCCTGGGCCAGTTTCCTGAGCTTTCTATCTCTTAGTTCCCTAATTTCTAATAGGTAAATAGAAACAGTACCTATCTTAATATTGTTAGAGTAAACAACATAATACACATAAAGCTCTCAGCAGTGCCTGACACGTACTAGGCATTCAAGAAATATTAACTATTGTTAGAAGGCTTATTTACAACATTTAAAGACAGAACAAATTCTGTTCCCTGGGATTTTGGAGTTTGTGAGCCTTCTATGCCTTAAACCTCAGAATGATCCAAATGCATTCAAAGGTTTTGTCCTAAATCTGGCAGGAAGTTGTCCACTGTTCCACCAAATAATTCAAAACCCAGAAGAGAAGCTGTGTGTGTGTGTGTGTGTGTGCACACACGCGTGTGAATGACATTCAATAAATGAGGTAAAGAGAAGGAATTCTGTTCTCTATAAAAGGGGGTGGGGCTGCAGAGAGGGCAGCTTTCCAATCACAGCATGACCCCTCATTCCATATCTTTTGAAATTTTCAGTTTTCCTGAACTACTTCCAAGAACAAGGTACTGACAGGCATGACCTGGACACATAACATAAAGCTCATCTTAATCAATGGAGGCGACATTGCTGAAAATCTGATGATTTTCATCTGGAGCTGACAACATGGTAATTTATATTCTGCACAGCGTAACCAAAGAGCTTGTTATGCAAACACAGGCCAGTGATTTGACAAATCTCCTGGAAACAGAATTAATGTCTGTATTCTGTGCAAAGATGTAATTTATTTTAATATTTTAAAGAGATAATATATATCTATCTATCTCTATATATTCAGGGAGCGAGATATATACACACAGAGAGATATATATATTTAAATAGAGCCGAGCCAGGGGGTTTGGGCTGGCGTGTCGCTGCATTAAGAGGTTCAAGAACTACAATAGAAATGGCATTGCTGATTATTCCCGGCATCTTTCACTGGGTGTGTTTCTTTTTCTATTCCTGGTGATAATATAAATATTATTCTTTTGTGGAAATGCTGTATTTATGGTGCCAGAGCAAGGAATGCATTTCACAATAATTGAGGTTTTTTCGACAGAGAGCAAGTTGAGCTCTACCCTATAACAGGAAAAGTTTTAATTGGGTGGAAGTCTCTGGTGTGTATTTCCTAGTTATCATATTTTCTTTTCTTAAAGCAAAAGTTTTAGTTACAAAAGAAAAGGATCAGTGCTCACCGGTTCTATCCTAATCCCTGTGCCAAAGCATGAGACCAACAGAGTTTGGAGAGCAGTTTCAGGGGGAAGCATTTTAATGGTGTTTTTCTGGCCAGATGCAGTGGCTCCCACCTGTAATCCCAACACTTCAGGAGGTAAAAAAGAGAGGATCACTTGAGGCCAGGGGTTCAAGACCAGCCTGAACAACATAGCAAGACCTTGTCTCTACAAAAATTTTAAACACTAGCTAGGCCTAGTGGCAAACACCTATAGTCCTAGTTACTCAGGAGGCTGATGCAGGAAGATCATTTGAGCCCAGGAGTTTAAGACCAGCCTGGGCAACATAGTGCGACCCTATCTCTGTATAATTTTCTAGAATAGCAAATAAATACATAAACAATAGTTTCCCTCAAAGAGAGTTATAATCTTTCTTTTGGCAATAGGCACCCTAGATCCCAGCATCCTGAGCTTTGACAGATATTTGACTTTGGAAGGAGGCCTTAATGCATTGTTCTTTCTCGATGGGAAGAAGACATAAAGAAGTGTCTCCTCACCCAGTCCTCACAGCCCTCTACCCCCTCTTTATACTCACTACCCAATTCCATTTCAACACCATGATTTAAGGAATTAAGACCACTCTATGCTGACTCCACAATTCCTTTGAGCCTGATCACTGCCTCCTCCCTAGCTTGAAGCCCTTATGGAAAACCCTAAACAAACCTGCCACATCTGCTGCTGATGCTTAGCGAAGGGGTCTAAACAAAAAATCAATGTGTCTGGGCCCAAGGGATACATTTTGGCCTTTTCTCCATTAATGTCGTGTCAGGAATGTCACCAGGAAGCCAGGCTGCTTAGGAGAGCGTCGGTTCACATTTGGAAAAGCCCCTGACAGCACAGAGGCGGGTGAGGTCAAAGGACCATCCTGAAGAGAGGGAGGTGCTGAGGTGAACAGGGGGACTCCTGAGCTCTGCCGTGGACCCCCCAGTCTCCCCATGTTTGTGCTCTGAGCTTTTCTTCCCCTCATCCCAAGATTCTCTCACTGCTAACTGGCCTCTGGCCCCCAGTAAAGCTGTGACCTCTTGCTAGCCAAAGAGTGGCCATGACACAGAATTGAGATTCAGGTTTAGCCAACATCTCTGCACCAGCTTCTGATACCCTACAGTATGCCAGGCACCCCATGCTTAATTAAAGAGTCAGAAGACCTGGGTGCCAGGCCTGGTTCTGTGGCTATTGGTTCTGTGGCTATTGTGACCTTAAGCAGGTCAGTTATTGGCTTGGGGCAAATTCCATCTCATCCTTCAAGCAGTTCCAGATAAGACAATATGAGATGTTCTCATAGACAAAGCAATATTAGTTGTTCTCATAGACAAGGTGATTTTAGGTCATTATTTCAGCTCTCCTCCTTCAACACTCATGGCTTCCATATATCAGCAGTGCCTCCTACCATTCTGTCTGGTAATTGCCTCTTTATTCATCTTTCCATCATGTTTATGAGCTCCTTGAGAGGAGTGACTGGTCAATTTAGAGTTGTGTATCCAACACATAGCTCAGCATTTGGCTACAGTTGAAACTCATTAAGCATTGGTTGAATACATGGATGAATTCAAGGAAGAAAGGAGATAGAGGCAGACACTCATCTGGCTTTTCCCTGGCTTTTTAAAATGAATTCCCTAGGCCTGCTAGGGTAGGGAGGGAGGTAAAGATGCAGAAATGGCCCAACTTGAGTTTTGAGCTAAGTACTCAAGTTTCCAATGCATGCCTCATGGAGGAGACGTGAGAGCTTAGCCGAACTTACTAATACCCTATACTAGAGCAAACCAGGAATGAATGGTATTTTAGAAAAACTCTAGACCCTGATTGTAAAGCAACTTGAACCAAATAACTTAAAACTACACAGAAATGTTTACACCGTGGAGCACTTTCCTGCTAAGAGACTCCTGTGAAAACAGTAACCTACAACTTCCTATCAGTGGAGATGGTCATTCATCACACCTCACCGAGAATAAGCCTGATTTACATGGTCGTTATTGTTGTCCAAATCCTCAGTCAGGATTGTTGTGGTCTCTGGCCGTTGTAGGTGGGCAGAGCCACACCTGTGGGGTCTTATCCATGAATCTTTCTATGACTTCAGGGTCCCAGATCCTAGTGGATGGAAGGGAGCTCACCCTCAGAGAGAAAGCATGAGAAAACCCTAAAGAGACCAGCTCTGCACTGTCCTTGGGGTAGGATTAATGACTAAATGGATCTCTATCTCCTAGGGTGTCACTGCTTCAATGGCACCCACACTTTCCATTGGAACAGCTTGAGAGGCTCCTCCATTTCACCTAGCCATGCAGTAACAGAAGAAGTAGAGTTGTTGCTCAATGAGGTCATCTTCTTTCCTACCCTCCTGCCCTTCACTTCACCTAGCCCAAGAGAAATCAGGAATTTCTCCCAAACCCCTCTAGACCACACTAGAGCTGTAAGTCTCACATGCAAGGGGTCTGACCCTAGAGACATCTACTCAGAAAAGAAGGAGAGCTTCAAATTAAACGAGCAAGGTACATTCCCAAGGTGGAAGGCAAAGGAGGTGAGGAAGAAGAGGAACTAAATACATCTTAGCTAGAGGGAGCAGCAGAGGAGATTTTTCTCAAGGCAATAATGAAAAAAAAATCTTTTCAGGTTGAAAAGATGAAAGTGGAATTTGCCATGCTAGAGGGCTTTCTAATAGACAGTTTTTATCTTGACAGTGGTGTCCTCTTAACATATATTTACTTTCTAATTACCCAGAACTATGTAATTATGCTGTCACTAGACAGTGCTTGCCACACTAATGAATGGATAAGAATTCTGAGTATTAATAACCAGCTCTGTGGAGGGAAGGTGATCCTGCCTCTTATGACTCAGTTGACATGTTTTTCTTGCCTAGCTTTATCTACTTTGCCCCTTTATTCTATCTATTGGGGTATCAGCCCATAGGAAATTTTTTTTGACATGGAAGTACCCTAGGACCTGAGCTCACACTGACAAGAGTAGATGTTTTGAATGGGGCTGGTCTCAAGATGAGAAGGGCGACGGAATTGTTATCAGCAAGGGGTCCCCATCCAGACCCCAAGAGAGGCATCTTGGATGAGAAAGAATTCAGGGCAAGTCCATAGAGTAAAGTGGAAGATATCCCAGAATCTCCACCTCATCCCAACTGCACTGTCCTGTAAACATGGGCCAGAGTGTAGCAGAGAGTTAATTCTGCCAGAAGCAGCCTTTTCTTCTTCCACTTCGCTCTTCTCACATTGATTTCCTTCCCTCTGGAGTCAGACTGCCCTGGCTTGAAAAGGAGAGCCCCCCATTTAGCAGCTGGGCCAGTCACGGAATCTCTGTGAGTGTCATATGCAGGACTGGAGTCATCATGACTGTGACATCTCACGCATGGGGCAAGAGAGAATGAGGTGTGTGTGAGATGTCTACCACAGTCTGGGGACATAGCAGAAAGTCCGTACACACCACTCTCCTCCTCTCTCCTCCTTTGCCTCAACCTCATTCTCCACCTTCTCTTCCAAGAATTAATTAATTAATTAATTTAATTAATTAAAAAAAAAACAGGACTCTTTAAACAAGAGACCTGGCTCTCCACAGTCCCTCGGATGATCTCTGTGTAATGCCACAAAGGCAGCTGCCTCAGATTTGTGTCACTAATGCCCCCAAGGGAGGGCCAAGGCTAAAGACAGCTCAGACTGCAGCCTCTTTGTTTCTGTTTTTGAAAAATCTCTCGCCCTGAGGGAAGAGCCGGGGATTGGGCGACGCTTAGGAAGGTGAGAGAGAAGCTGCGCTGAAGTCCCCGCAGAGATCAGCCTGTAAAAATAAGGGTGCACGAAGCATTTCACAGTTCAGAGGAAAATTCCTGGACAAAGGAGTGCAGGAACAGAGCGGCTGCTTGCTGCCTCTGGGGAGTCGCTGCCAGCAGTCACCTGCCGTACTCCTTAGGCCGTGCTGGCTTCTGGGCCCCAAGACACCAGGAAGGAGGCATCTGTGCTGCCGAAGTCTGAGGCCTGCTCGGCACAGCTGTGGGCCAGGCCAGCCCCTGAAGCCCTCGTGAGCTTTCTCCACCCTTTATCCTTCCCAGGTGGGCACTTCACTTACCTTCCCTCCCAGCACCACCCCCGCCCGCTACCCCACCCCCACAGCCAGCTTCCCCTCCCAGGGCTCCTCCTGTCGTCTCTCCCTCTTTTCCCTGCCACCATACTCCTCTCCTAAATCCATATCCCTCTCAACTAGGTGTCACATCTGAAAGAGGCCTGATAAATTAATCCCCACCGAAATGTCCTGCCTAAACTGACAGCAGCTTAATGTGCTTTTAGCTTAATGCAGTCAAGACCCTCCCCAGGGTGCTTGCGTTTTAGCAGGGGATTCCTGAAGACCCAGCGTACCGGTCCTCGGACGGAAATGGCGCGGCCTCGTGGGCACAAGGTAAGGCAGGAGAAGGGCCTTGGGGGAATGGAGGGGCTTCATGAATCATCCCTCCCGGCCAGAGACCCACTTCTGAGCATTCCAGGCACACCTCAAGTATGGAGAGAAGGACCGGGAAATTGGGAACAGAGGGGAAGCTGGAAAGCCTTGTAGTGTTTTATTTAATATTCAACACTGGTTTAGGTTTATATGGTGTACCAGCGGGTGACAATAGGTTTCATACAAAAGATGGAAAGCGAGTCAATTTCCATGACCCTTTTCCATGACCCTCTCCCAAGTGACTGCAAGACACACACCCTCCTATGCCGAGAACCACATGCCTCCCTTAAGAGAGAAGTGAG
>PVKP010032055.1:0-26346 GCA_004027715.1 Plecturocebus donacophilus | reverse complement strand
AGGGCACCCAGTCTTGTACACTCCGCACCGAGAAGCACCGTGCCAGGGTGCCAGCAAAACAGCTGTGCCGGCCAAAAGAGTCGTGCTGGCGACCGGTGGGGCTCTTCCACTGGGAATCTCCCAGTCTGTGGGCAACAAAACTTCATCTGAAAGTGCGGCGTCCACTCGCTCTCTGCGCTTTTCCTGGGAGCTACAATCCCGAGCTGTTGCTAATCGGCCACCTTGGATCTCTGTCCCGCTTTGCTTCTTCCAGGGCATTTAACCTTGAAAGTGCTGATTGATTCAGACATAGACTCATGCCTATTGATTAAAAAAAAAAGTGCTGATTAGGTGGGGTGCAGTGGCTCACACCTATAATCCCAGTACTTTGGGAGGCCAAGGCAAGTGAATCACCTGAAGTCAGGAGTTTGAGACCAGCCTGGCCAACGTGGTGAAACCCCAACTCTACTAAAAATACAGAAATTAGCTGGGCGTGGTGGTAAGTGCCTATAATCCCAGCTACTTGGGAGGCTGAGGCAGGAGAAACACTTGAACCTGGGAGGTGGAGGTTACAGTGAGCTGAGACTATGCCATTGCAAATTTTTTTGTATTTTTAGTAGAGACGGGGTTCCACCATGTTGGCCAGGCTGGTCTCGAACTCGTGACCTTAGGTGATCCACCCGCCTCAGCCTCCCAGAGTGCTAGGATTACAGGCATGAGCCACCGTGCCCAGCCCCCATTTTTATAAGAATGAAATCAAAGGCTCTGGCTCCACAAGCTTAAGTGATTTGCCTAAGATCTCAGTGCGGGAATATGAACCCCGGTTTGCCTCATCTCAAGGTCATGCCCCCCCCACCACTGCCTGCCACAGTGAGGTCATTCAGACGAGCAAACCAGGCAGGAGAGGGATCATCCCTTCTCTTGACACGATGGCAGCCAATCATTAAATCTCCCCTAAGCAAGGAGGGCTGTAGGAACTTGACCTCCAGCCTCACCTGAAGGTCCTCTCGTCCTCAGAACTCCCACCTCCCTCCTTCAACCAGGCAGTGGGATATAGCAGGGAAAGCATAGAGTGGAGCCAGACAGAGCCAGTTCAAATCCATGCACACTGTGGACTTCCAGATTTCGTCCTTGCCATCCTTTTTTTTTTTTTTTTTGAGACGAAGTTTTGTACCACGTTTTAAAATCAGGAGGTATGAGACTTCCAACTTTGTTCTTCTTTTACAAGATTTTTTTTGGCTATTCAGGGTTCCTTGAGATTTCATATGAAAACAGCAACTCCGTCGTTTTGTTCTTATAAAGACAGAGTCTCACTATGTTGCTGAGGCTAGTCTTGAACTCCTGGGTTCAAGTGATCGTCTCAGAGCTGGGATTACAGGCATGAGCCACCATGTCCAGCCCTTGCTTTGTTTGAAGAATGCTGAGGACTGCCAGGGGCGGTGGCTCACACTTATAATTCTGGCACTTTGGGAGACTGAGGTGGGTGGAACTCCTTGAGCCCAAGAGTTCGAAACCAGCCTGGGCAGTATGGTAAGACCACATGTCTGCAAAAGTAAACAAAATTAACCAGACATGGTGGCATGAGCCTGTGGTCCAAGCTCCTCTGGAGGCTGAGGTGGGAGGGTCACCTGAGCTGGGGAGGTTGTGAGCCATGAGGGCGCCACGGTACTCTGGTATGGCCTGGGTGACACAGCAAGACCCCGTCTCAGAAAGAAAGAAAAGAATGCCGAGGGCTGTGGGGAGGCCTAAGTAAACCCAAGAGAAGGATTCCTGCCTTTTGTATTAACCTCAGCCAGCCCAGGCCGAGCACAGTGGCTGACGCCTGTAATCCTCGCACTTTGGGAGCCAAGGTGGAAGGATCACTTGAGGTCAGGAGTTCGAGACCAGTCTAGCCAACATGGTGAAACCCCATCTCTACTAAAAGTACAAAAAAATTAGCCAGGTGTGGTGGCACACCCCTGTAATTGTAGCTACACGGGAGGTTGAGGCAGGATAACCGCTTGAGCCTGGAAGGCAGAGACTGCAGTGAGCAGAGATTGTGCCCTGCACTCCAGTCTGGGTGATGGAGCAAGACTGTCTCAAAAAACAAACAACAACAAAAAACAAAAAAAACAGTCCATCTCTACCCAGCAGCTTAGGAGATTTTTCTCCTTCTGAGCTCTCTTTTCTGGGTTCTTCTACAAAAAGCTTCCTTCTGTCGCCCCAGGGTATATAAAGATGTTGACCTTGCATTTGATTTCTCTGCATCTCATCCCGGAGGCAGCTGTGCCTGGAGCCATTCCTGGGGGAATCTCGTCCCACTCACACATTTACTCTCCACCTTCCAGGCCCCAGCACCCCTTTCTACATGCTGTCGCCTCCGGCCAGGCCTTGGAAATCTTGCTCTGTTTTCCCCAGGCTTTGTAGCTCAGCCTGGGTAACAGTGGCATGAGTAGCAGGACTGCAGATTAATTACAAGGAAAGGTGCATGGAGACTTGTCGCTTCTCTATTTCCTGCAGCTGATCTGCTGAGCCCTGAGCCCCTGCCCCTCTGCAGGGAAGTGGAAAGAAACCCTCATCCCTGCACTGCAGTTTATTTCAGTTTAGATAGCCTCTTGATCAATGACTGAAGTCTCTGTAAATACTCTGGGTGTTTTTTTCTTTTTTCTTTTTTTTTTTGAGATGGAGTCTCACTCTGTCACCCAAGCTGGAGTGCAGCGGGGAGGATCTCAGCTCACCACAACCTCCGCCTCCCGGGTTCAAGCAATTCTCCTGCCTCAGCCTCCTGAGTAGCTGGGACTACAGGCACAAGCCACCATGGCCAGCTAATTTTTGTATTTTTAGTAGAGACAGGGTTTTACCATGTTGGCCAGGCTGGTCTCGAACTCCTGCCCTCAGGTGATCTTCCCTCCTCGGCCTCCCAAAGTGCTGGGATTATGGGCGTGAGCCACCATGCCCAGCCTACGTACTCAATTTTTAAAGTGTTCTCTTTTTTCCACTGCCACTCTCCATGATGTGGCCAGGTCCGTGGTGTGGTCCTAAGTGGGCCTTTCGTTTGGTTTGGTTTTCCTTCTTGTTTCTATTTATTTTGTTTGTTTGAGACAGAGTCTTGCTCTGTCACCCAGGCTGGAGTACAGTGGTGCAATCATAGCTCACGGCAGCCTCGATATCCTGGGTTCAAGAGACCTTCTTGTCTCAGCCTCCCAAGTAGCTGGAACCACAAGCACACGCCACCACACTCAGCTAATTTTTTTTCACACTCAGCTCATTAAAAAAAATTTTTTTAGGGGCCAGGTGTAGTGGCTCACACCTGTAATCCCAGCACTTCGGGAGGCCGAGGTGGGTGGATCACCTGAGGTCAGGGGTTCGAGACCAGCCTGGCCAACAACTTGGTGAAATCCCATGTCTATTAAAAATACAAAATTACCTGGGCATGATGGTACATACCTGTAATCCTAGCAACTTGGGAAGCTGAGGCAGGAGTATTGCTTGAACCCAGAAGGTAGAGGTTGAAGTAAGCCAAAATCACATCAAAATACTCCAGCCTGGGCAGTAAGAGCAAACTCCATCTCAAAAGAAAAAAAAAAAAATTTATAGAGATTGGCTCTCACTATGTTGTCCAGGCTGGTCTTGAACTCCTGAGCTCAAGTGATCCTTCTGCCTTGGCCTCCTAAAGTGCTGGGATTACAGGCATGAGCCACTACCCCCAGCCCCCAGGTGGGCCTTTTGGAGTGCCCGGCCGACACTCCCTGCCCGGTGAGTCCTCATGGCTGAGTTCCTGTCGTGAGGTCTGCACATATGCTGGCCTCTTTTTCCTGCCCTGAGACTGTGAGAATCTTCAGGTCCTTCAGCACTTTCAAGTTCCCTGGTCAGATCCTGGAGGGATTCCAGGATCCCCTGTGGCCGTGGGGAGCCAAGCGTGGGGCCCAGGCTCACCTGTGCAGCTGTTTCACACCTCAGTGTGGCTTCCTGCCCTCTTGATTGCTGGTCGAAGTGTGTCCAGACTGCTATGGGCTGCTTCCTAGGGCTCCAAATAAGACACAGGCCTGGGACCCTGTGCCTTTAGTTGGCTCTCAACCCTTCTAACATGCACCTTCCTCAACCCCTGCCTCTGGCCTGGAGGAGGACCTTAAGAGGCAGGAGTGGGAGAACCTGTGTCCCTTGTTTCTACCTCCTTTCACGGCCATCCTGGGGGGACAGCCACTGCATCACCTCTGGATTTCCTTCCACCCCAGGCACACACAGCAAAATTCGGTGACCTAGTCCAACAGGCCTGGCTCTTGATGTGTTAACACGTGCCTAAATTATTTAGAAAATCTTTTTCTCTCTTGGCAACGACTGGCTTTCAAAGCTATTACTTTGCTTTATTAGGAGGGATTTTTTTTGGATGTCCACAGCTGCGTACTGGCTTTCTGTTTCTCTTTGCAATCCTAATCCTCTCTGAGGCGAACAGATGCCTCTGGCAGAAGAGGAAAGAGGTCACTCAAGAGGGAATGCAAAAGAGGAAAGCACGTTAATATCCTGCGCCAGCTCATTCTCCCCAGGCCACATGCTCATGACTTGGCAGTGTTTAAGCTTCCTTCCAGGCCTGAAATCCTGGGAATCCTATCCTTTCTTTTTTTTTTTTTTTTTGAGACAGAGTTTTGCTCTTGTTGCCCAGGCTGGAATGCAGTGGTGCAATCTCAGCTCACCAACAACCTCCGACTCCCTGGTTCAAGCGATTCTCCCGTCTCAGCCTCCCGAGTAGCTGGGATTACAGGCATGCGCCACCACACCCAGCTAATTTTTGTGTTTTTAGTAGAGACAGGGTTTCAATTGTTGGCCAGGATGGTCTCGATCTTCTGACCTCGTGATCTGCCTGCCTCAGCCTCCCAAAGTGTTGGGATTACAGGCGTGAGCCACCGCGCCTGGCTGAATCTTATCCTTTCGAGCCTATAGACATAAAAACTTTTTTTCATTAGCAGTGTGTTTTTTGTTTGCTTGCTTGTTGGTGGTGTTTTTGTTTGTTTTTTGAGATGGAGTCTCGCTCGGTCACCCAGGCTGGAGTGCAGTGGTGCAATCTCAGCTCACTGCAGCCTCCCGTCTCAGCCTCCCAAGTAGCTGGGATTACAGGCGCCCGCCACCATGCCCGGCTAATTTTTGTAGTTTTAGTAGCCATGGGGTTTCACCAT
Source organism: Plecturocebus donacophilus (assembly GCA_004027715.1). Classification (NCBI taxonomy): domain Eukaryota; kingdom Metazoa; phylum Chordata; class Mammalia; order Primates; family Pitheciidae; genus Plecturocebus; species Plecturocebus donacophilus. The sequence goes on along the minus strand of PVKP010032055.1, from coordinate 21,217 downwards.
GTTGGTCAGGCTGGTTTCAAACTCCTTTTTGGGTTTTTTAATTTTTTTTTGAGGCAGTCTCATGCTGTCACCCAGGCTTGGGTGTAGGGGTGTGATCATGGCTCACTGCAGCCTTGACCTCCCAGGCTCAGGCGATCCTCCCCTTCTCAACCTCCCAAGTAGCTACGACCACAGGTATGTGCCACCATACCCAGCTAACTGGATATAAGAGGCCATATTATTGCAGATTTTAGGGCTAGAATGGGTCTTTGACATTGCAACCTGATGGCAATGGGAAAAGTGAAACTGCCTATGCAAAGATTATTCCAGTGAGAGAAACCTAACATAGGTGACTCCATCTGGCCTCCAACCTCACGGGTTGGCTGTCTTTGCTCATTCCTGGGCATAGGCCAAGCTAACCATGAGAGGAATTTAGTTTATAGTTTAACTTTGAAGCATGGATAATAAGAGTCTCTCTTTATTTGAGGGCTGAAACCAGCTTTGTAAGACGAGTGAAAGGCCACAAGATTAGGATTATGAAAGGAGGCTGAATTCTGCCAAAATGCAGGTGTAGTTTCTGTAATCCCTTACTGCTCAGGAGTCATGAGGCCAGAGGTCATAAGATTTGTGACTTCCCTAGTTGCTCCTATAGATAGCATCACTATTATAGAACCTAAGATTGGCCTTCTGTTTTTCAGACCCATGACCCATGACTGTGACTGTGGCCCTACTGAGAGGGGGACTCATTGCACGAGGATCGTTGTCCACACCCCTACAATTGCATCCCCAACCTGTCAGCAGCACCCATTCCCTAGCCTCTGGCTGCAAAACTATCCTTGAAAAACCAAACCACTGATCCTTCAGGGAGACTGATTTGAGTGATAACCCCAGTTCTCCTGTGTAACCAGCCTTGTGTCAATTAAACTCTTGCTTTACTGCAATACCACAGTTTAAACAAATTGATTTCGTCTGTGCAGCAGACGGGACGAACTCATCAGGCGATTACAAAAGGCCTGAAAAGTGACAAAAGGAATACAATATTTTAAGGCTGGGTGCAGTGGCTCAGGCCTAATCCCAGCACTTTGGGTGGCTGAGGCAGGTGGATCACCTGAGGTCAGGAGTTTAAGACCAGCCTGGCTGGCATGGTGAAACCTGTCTCTACTGCTGGGCGTGGTGGCGTGCTCCTATAATCCAGCTGCTCGGGAGGCTGAGGCAGGGGAATCATAAACCCGGGAGGTAGGGGTTGCAGTGAGCCAAGATTGTGGCACTGCACTCCAGCCTGGGTGCCAGAGTGAGATTTCATCTAAAAAAATACAATAAGGAATACAACATGTGAAGAAGATTTCTCCAGTCTTGGTGTTTGAGATGGACTGAATTGGTGAAAGAGACTAGAAAACCGGAGACCCTTTGGGGATTTACTGTAGTAATCCAGGCATGTAATGAGGAGGGCTCAGACTAGGATGCTAGCAAGAAAGAGAAGAGGAAAACGAATGTTTTTTTTTTGTGGCCCGGGGGCACCTGTTGTGTGCTACTTTATATATACATCAGTTCTTACAATAGACTTACAGGAATGCATTCAGATTTCCATTTTTATAGATTTTTTAAGAAGTTCAGAGAGGTTAAGTGACTTCTTGAAAGTCACACAGCAAGTCTGTGGCCATCCTGGGGCATAAATCCAGATTTATCTGAGTCCAGAAATCAGATGGAAGGAATAAATGTGTGAAATAATGTAATATAGGGCTCCTGGCCAGAGCTCCTAACAACTTTGTTATTTTCTAAGTGATGGAAACCAAAAGGAGCATCTGGTGTTATCATATTCTCTTTTCATTCCCAGTTCCTGAAAGAGTTCCAGAAGGATAAAAGTGAAAGGAGAATCTTCTGTTATTCATCACTTGGACCTTTGGCCCGCACCTGAGTTTATGTTAATGAAGTTACTTAGGGAAGCCCCTAAAGATGAAGGCTGGGAGCCAGGGGAGCCAACCATATAATTAGAGGGTTGGAATTCTCAGCTGGACCCTCCCGAAGGGTTGAGTTGGTCACCAGTGGTCAATGGTTTAATCAATCATGCCTCCATAGAAACCCTAACCTGAGGGGTTCTAAGTTGAACAAGAAGGCATCCATGTGCCAGGAGCGGGGCGTGCCCTAAACTCCAAGGGGATGGAAGCTCCTGTGCTTGGGACCCTTCTGGTCCTCAGCCCAGGTATCTCTTCACCTGGCTGTTCATTTGTACCTTTAAAATATCCCTTGCAGGCTGGACACGATGGTTCACACTTGTGATCCCAGAACTTTGGGAGTCTGTGGAGGGCCAGTCACTTGAGGTTAGGAGTTTGAGACCAGGCTGGGAGACATGGTGAAACCCGATCTGTACTAAAAATACAAAAATTAGCCAGGCGTGGTGTCACACCTGTAATTCCAGCTACTTGGGAGGCTGAGGCAGGAGAATTGATTGAACCCGGAAGACAGAGGTTGCAGTGAGCCGAGATCATACCACTGTACTCCAGCCTGGGTAACAGAATGAGACCTTGTCTCAAAAAAAAATAAATAAATACAATAGCTTTGTTAAAAATCGGTAATAAGAAGTAAAGTCTTCCTGGGTTCTTTGAGCTGTCCTAGCAAATAATTAAACCTGAGGAGAGGGATCGAGGAAACCTCCGATTTGTAGCCAAGTCAGGTAGAGGCTGCGAGTGACCAGGGCCCAGCCACTATCAGTTGACATCTGAGGACGGGAGGAGTCTTGTGGGACTGAGCCCTTAAACTGTGGGGTCTGCACTGACTCCAGGCACTTAGTGTCAGAATCGAGTTAAATTCTAAGACACCTGATAACTGTCCCGTGGTAATTGGAGCATTGTTTGATGTGGGAGAACTTCTTACAAACTTGGTGTCAGAAGCAGAGTGTTGTAGAGAAACTTCAGTGAGTGCGTAGAGAAAAATAGTTTGTTCTTTTTAGGAATAAAGAGCAAGGGACAGAATGCCCTCAATGAAAATGAGGGATTTTTTTTTTTTTTTTTTTAAGACGGAGTCCCGCTCTGTCACCCAGGCTGGAGTGCAATGGCACGATCTTGGCTCAATGCAACCTCTGACTCCAACTCCCGGGCTCAAGCAATTCTCTTGTCTCAGGCTCCCCAGTAGCTGGGATTATAGGCAACCACCACCTCACTCAGCTAATTTTGTTGTATTTTTAGTAGAGATGGGGTTTCTCCATGTTGCCAGACTGGTCTTGAACTCCTGACCTCAGATGATCTGCCCACCTCGGCCTCCCAAAGTGCTGGGTGGGATTACAGGCGTGAGCTACCTCATCCAGTCCTTTTTTTTTTTTTTTTGAGACAGAGTCTCATTCTGTCACCCAGGCTGGAGTGCAGTGGTGTGATCTCACCTCACTGCAACCTCTGCTTCTTGGGCTTAAGTGATTCTCCAGCCTCAGCCTCCCAAGTAGCTGGGTCTACAGGTATGAGCCACCAAGCCCCACCTAATTTTTGTATTTTTGTGGAGATGATGTTTCACCAAGTTGGCCAGGCTGGTCTCGAACTCCTGAATTCGAAGCAATCCACTCGCCTTGGCTTCCCAAAGTGCTGGGATTACAGGTATGAGCCACTGCACCTGGCCTAGAAATGGGAAATTTTAGAGAATAAATTAGTGTGGATGGTAAGTGCTAGAAAGATAATGGAAAATGGATTCACTTTATTGAGTCTGGGGTGATAGAGATGTCATGTGAACAGATGGAAATATTGAATTGGGGCTCAGAAAGGGAGATAAGAATTTGAGAGGCGTCAGTAAAGAATTCCAGCCTGGGCAACAGAATGAGACTCTTGTCTCAATAAATAAGTAAGTAAGTAAAAGTAGAGAGTGGTCGACTGAGACGTCAAGGAGATGGAGACAGCAGGGAACTGGTCACTTTTGGGAGCGCTTTACCTAAAAGATGAACGGCATTTAAGATTCCCTTCCCCGTTTCCTTCAGAAGAGTTTTCTTAATTTCTGCTTTCTTGCTCTTTACTCCATTTCCCAAGGAGCAAAGGAAAGGGAGTTGGGGAGGCCGCCAGAATGTGTCAGCCCTGGCAAAGCTCTTACTGGCCGACGGCCAGGCCGAGGCAGGAGAGCCAGTCTCCAGGCTCAGGTGGGCCTGCCGTGCCAGCCAGCTGGTCTCAGATGGTTAGTGCAGGGAGGGTGGCTGACCCAAGGGGACACCATGCAAGGCGGAGGCACCAGGCAGCGTGTGCCCATAGTCCATTTGTCTGGCAGTCAGAGCTTTGTCCAGGGTTGGTAATGCTGGCATTTAGCTTCGGGGCCGTTTTTTCTTTTTTTTTTTTTTTTGAGATGGAATTGTGCTCGTGTTGCCCAGTCTGGAGTGCAATGGTGCGATCTTGGCTCACCACTACCTCTGCCTCCTGGGTTCAAGCGAGTCTCCCACCTCAGCCTCCCAGGGTTACAGGCATGCACCACCATGCCCGGTGAATTTTTTTGTATTCTTAGTAGAGGCGGGGTTTCTCCATGTTGGTCAGGCTAAGCTTGAACTCCCGACCTCAGGTGATCCGCCTGCCTTGGCCTCCCAAAGTTCTGGGATTACGGGCGTGAGCCACTGTGCCTGGCGGGGCCCTTTTTTCTAGTGAGATCCAGGAGAGACTAGGATGGAGAAACAGCAGAACTGCTATGAACCAAACTCTCTTGTTTTTTCCTTTTGCAATGAATTGCTTTGCCCCCGGCTGCTGTTACAACCATGTAATTGCAACCAGATTACTTTCTTTTTTCTTTTTTGACCCTCTCTAAATCTACTTTAAACTTTCCTTTTTTCTTTCTTTTTACTAAAGATGGGGTCTCCCCATGTTGTCCAGGCTGGTCTCAAACTCCCGGGCTCCAGTGATCCTCCTGCCTTGGCTTCACAAAGTGTTGGCACTACGGGTGTGAGCCACCGCACCAAGCCCAGATTATTTTCTTGTCACGAGTTGCAAAACAGACCCCAGGAGGACCTGAGAACACAGAATGTATCAAGCTGAGACACAGACAAGGACACAGTGGGGATACCCAAGAAATGGGCCCACTATGGTGAACATGTGACTGATACTAGCCAATAAGTGTGTCCCCCTTCCCTGGTTTCCATGCTTGGTTGGTGGAAGTGGGAAGATACGTAACTCACACAGGACCAATCAGGGGCTTTTGACACTGCGGAGAAAGGTGGTAAGGAGTACCGGGTAGCAGGAAAGAAGACGTGGCTAATTCCTGGAGCTGCTGCCAGTAGGAACAGGGCAAGTTGACACACCCGCCGGACACCATCTTTGCTACCACATGGGAGAATATTCTCCATAAGAAGGAAGCCAACAGAGAGGAAAACTGAGCCAGACAGCTAGGAGAGACAAAATGTGAAGAAGAGAGAGAGAAAGGGAACATCTACTCCGATGGCCTTGAGCCCTTGGATCCAGTCATGACTTAAAGCTAGATCTAGTCCTGGAAGTTTCCATTGAATAAGCCAATACATTCCCCTTTTTTGCTCAAATCAGTTAGAGTTAAATTTTTGGCATTTTCAACAACAACCAAAAAATCTCTCACAGATCCTCTTAGTCAGCTCAGGCTGATATAATAAAATACCGGGTGGCTTACACAACAGACATTTATCTCTCACGATTCTGGAGGCTGAGAAGTCCCAGATCAAGGTGCCAGCCGATGACGCTCCCGGTGAGGATTCGCTTCCTGGCTTGCAGGGCCAGGCGAGGTGGCTCACGCCTGTAATCCCAGCACTTTGGGAGGCCGAGGTGGGTGGATCATCTGAGGTCAGGAGTTCAAGACCAGCCTGGCCATCATGGTGAAACCCTGTCTCTACTAAAAAATACAAAAATTAACCCAGCTGTGATGGTGCACACCTGTAATCCCAGCTACTCAGGAGGCTGAGGCAGGAGAATAGCTTGAACCTGGGAGGCAGAGGCTGCAGTGAGCTGTGATTGTGCCACTGCCCTCCAGCCTGGGTGACAGAGTGAGACTCCATCTCAAAAAAAAAAAAAAAATTCCTGACTTGCAGACAGCTGCCTTCTGTGTCCTCACACGGCCTTTCCTCAGTGTGTGCGGGTGGAGAGAAGCAGAGGTGAAGCAAGCTTTCTAATGTCTCTTCTTTTTTTATTTTATTTTATTTTTTTTTGAGACCGAGTCCCTCTTTTGCCCAGGCTGGAGTGCAGTGACGCGGTCTCAGCTCACTGCAACCTTCGCCTCCCAGGTTCAAGCGATTCTCCTGCCTCAGCCTCCTGAGTAGCTGGGATTACAGGTGCTTGCCACCATGCCTGGCTAATGTTTTGTATTTTTGGTAGAGACAGGGTTTCACCATGTTGGCCAGGTTGGTCTTGAACTCCTGACCTTGTGATCCGCCCACCTCGGCCTCCCAAAGTGCTGGAATTATAGGCATGAGCCACCGCCCCTGGCCTGATGTCTCTTCTTACAAGGGCCACACCCTCATGACTTCATCTAAACCCCATCGCTTCCCAAAGTCCCCATCTCCAAATACTAACACATTTGGGCTTAGAGCTTTGCTTTGCAGCAGAGTAAGAGATCACCTCCAACCTCACGCACCGCTTATGTGGGCTCTCAGCTGTATCTAGAGACCAAATTGACACAAGGCAGAGTGGCAGGAGAAAAGCATATAAGTTTTTATTAGTTTTCCATGTACTCAGGGCTCTTCACAAGAGAGTGAAGTCTGGAAAAGTGACCAAAGTAAGATGCTTTTATGCTTTTTAGACAAAGAACGATACATTTGAGAAAAAATAGGACAAAAGGGATCTGTCTAGGGGCAGTAAATTTCTAAGGGAGTCACTGGGAGACATATGGGAGGGTATAAAACTAGCAGAATAGAAAGGTCACTCTGGGAGTCGGGTGCAGTGGCTCACACCTGTTATCCCAGCACTTTGGCAGGCCAAGGCCGGCAGATCCCCTGAGGTCAGGAGTTCGAGACCAGACTGGCCAATATTTTTTGAATATTTTTTCAATATTTTTGAAACTCCGTCTCTACTAAAAGTACAAAAATTAGCCAGGCCTGTTGGCGTATGCCTATAACCCCAGCTATGCAGGAGGCTGAGGCAGAGAGAATCACTTGAACCCAGGAGGCGGAGGTTGCAGTGAGCTGAGATCACACCATTGCACTCCAGCTTGGGTGAGAGAGGGAGATTCTGTCTTAAAAAAATATAAAGGTTACTTCAGGAAGGATAGTTGTTCAGGCCCACTGCACATTGCAGTCCCCAACTTCCAATTTCTGATGATAAGGGGTATTTTCACCCCCTGGTAAGGGGAGTGCACCCCTCCCAGAGGAGTCTTTACGGCTTGCTGCATGCAGGAAGAGACAGGTCAGCCCACTCTTTCTGAAACCACATTTTCTCCAACTTTTTTTTCTTTGAGATAGTCTTGCTCTGTCGTCCAGGCTGGAGTACAGTGGTGTGATCTCGGCTCACCCCAACCTCCACCTCCCAGGTTCAAGCGATTCTCCTGTCTCAGCCTCCCGAGTAGCTGGGATTACAGGCTCGTGCCACGACGCCCAGCTAATTTTTCTATTTTTTAATAGAGATAGCGTTTCTCCATGTTGGCCAGGCTGGTCTTAAACTCCTGACTTCAGGTGACCTGCCCACCTCAGCCTCCAAAAGTGCTAGGATCACACGTGGGAGCCACAGCGCCCGGCCAGTACCCCGCTCTTTGTCTTCCTGCCTCGCCAACCTTAGCATTTCAGTTTGTATTCTTAGGGTCCCAAGACAGTGAGTGCAGCTCAGATGCTGCATCTGCATTCAAGACCGGGAGAAAAGAGGAAGAGCCTGGATAATACCAACCTTGTCTGTTTTCCTTTACGAGGAAAGGATACCTTTTTCCGGGCCAGGCGCAGTGGCTCATGCCAGTAACCCCAGCACTTTGGGAGGCTGAGGCGGGTGAATCACTTGAGGACAGGAGTTCAAGACCAGCTTGGCCAACATGGTGAAACCCTGTCTCTACTAGAAATACAACAAAGCAGCTGAGAGTGGTGGTGGGTGCCTGTAATCCCAGCTACTCGGGAGGCTGAGGCAGGAGAATCACTTGAACCCGGGAGGCGGAGGTTGTAGTGAGCCGAGATCACGCCATGGCACTCCAGCCTAGGCAACAAAATTCCATCTCAAAAAAAAAAAAAAAAAACTTTCTCCAGAAGTAGTCCTCTGCTTAGGTCCTGTGGGTCACTCTCAGCTGCAAGGAAGGCAGAGAACCCTGGAAGCCGGATGGTCCTGATAGGGCATAGACTAATCATGGTCTGTCACCTGGGGGTTCTGGTAGTCAAGAGGAAGTGGGTACGAGTGTTAGGTGGTCACCCATAATGTCAGGCATAGTTTTTTGTTTTGTTTTTTTTTAAGACAAGGTCTCACTCTGTCACCCAGGCTGGAGTGCAATGTCACAATCATGGCTCACTGCAGCCTCCATCTCCCAAACTCAAGTGATTCTCCTGCCTCAGCCTTCCAAGTAGCTGCGACCACAGGCATGTGCCATCACATCTGGCTAAATTTTAAATTCTTTTCTTTTTTAGAAACTGGATCTTGCTTTGTTGCCCAGGCTGGTTTCAAACTCTTGGACTTAAGTGATCTGCCTGCCTCAGCCTCCCAAAGTGCTGTGATTACAAGCACGAGCCATGGCATCCGGTATAAATACACCCAACCTTTCCTACTTTTACCCACTTGCTCAACTTATTGCCACATGTCTAAAACTTGCTATTCTCTGTCTCGGCTTGTCCAAGTCCTATCTACCCTTCAAAATCCTTTTCCAATGTCCTGGATCCCCAGTGGGATATGAAGACTTCTTCTGCCTCTCCCAGCACCTTGTATCCTTGCCTGTGGCTTTTGCATTCTGTCCTGCGTGTGGTCATTTGCAGGAGGCAGCATTGCACTGTGGCACAGCTTCGAGCATACACCACCTTTGGTTCAGCCACTTTGCAGGTGCACCTTTGATAGATCACTTACCCTCTCTAGGGTATCAATTTCCCCATCTAGAAAATGATGGTAATATTAGATCTTGACTCAGAGAGTCGTTGTGGGGATTAAGTAGGATGATTTGTGTAAAATACTTAGCCGAGTGCCTGACATGCAGCCAGCACTTGCTGACTGTTAGCCATCTGGTTATTAAGGTCATTACCGTCCTCCTGGCCCCATCGTCTCCCTCACGGTCTCTGCCTTCCTCAGCTCTGCATGCTCTGACACTTTTTAAAATGGAGATAAAATTCACACATTATAAAAGTCACCCCCTTTTTTTTTTTTTTTTTTGAGACGGAGTCCTGGTCTGTCGCCCAGGCTGGAGTGCAGTGGTGCAATCTCAGCTCACTGCAACCTCCACCTCCCGGGTTCAAGCGTTTCTCCCGTCTCAGCCTCTGGAGTAGCTGGGATTACAGGCACCTGTCACCACACCCAGCTAATTTTTGTATTTTTAGTAGAGATGGGGTTTAGCCATGTTGGCCAGGCTGGTCAAGAACTCCTGACTTCAGGTGATACATCTGCCTCGGCCTCCCAAAGTGCTGGGATTACAGGTGTGAGCCACTGCACCTGGCAACTTTTTTCTGGTAATAATACTGTTAAAAAGATGCTTCCACCTTTTGGTTATTATGAATAATGCTTCTATAAACCTCTGTGTACAAGTTGTTCTGTGGACATAGTTTCTGCTCTCTTGGGTAGATATCTCGGAGTGGAACTGCTGTGTTCTATGCTAACTCTATTTTTAACATTTTGAAACTGCTAAACTGTTTTCTACAGTGGCTGTGCTATTTGACTGTCCCATGAGCAGTGTCTGAGGGTTCCAACTGCTCCACGTCCCTGACAACAGCTGCCATTGTCTGTCGGACACTGCCACTTTTCCCACAGTGTCTGTGTGCCTCCTGGGTATTCGGCTTGTTGGATGGAAGCTCTCCGGGGCTCTGGCTTCCCTGAGGTTCTTTGAGGCTGGCATAAGAGACATGGTTTCTCCACCATTGGCATCAGCTGGGACACTGGCTTTGGGAAGCACTCTGAGCTTCCTATGTGTCAGGCTGGGGGCTGAGCCCCGAAGTCCATGTCTTCATGGATCCTGGAGTCTACAGAGGCACAAATAAGTCAACAAAGCATTCAACTGTAATGCGGCGAGCATGATTCCAGAGGGAAACCCCGGGCATTATTATTAAAGTGTGATGGACCAGGATTACAGGTGGCTCATGCCTATAATCCCAGCACTTTGGGAGGCCGAGGTGGGCAGATCACCTGAGGTCAGGAGTTCAAAATCAGCCTGGCCAACATGGTGAAACCCCATCTCTACTAAAAATAAAACTAAAAACATTAGCCAGGCATATTGGTGCATGCCTGTAATCCCAACTACTAGGAAGGCTGAGGCAGGAGAATTGCTTGAACCCGGAAGGCAGAGGTTGCAGTGAGCTGAGCTCATGCCACTGCACTCCAGCCTGGATGACAGAGCAAGACTCTGTCTCAAATAAATAAATAATAAAGTGTGATGAAGAGATGGTACTGATTCCCCCACCTGAGAGGCAAGAGGTTGTTCACGGTGGGCTTCCTGGAAAAGACAATGCCCAACCTAAGTCTTAAAGATTAAGTAGGAGTCACTCAAGCAAAAAAAAAAAAAAAAAAAAGGGTGGGGGCGTAGTATTCGCAGGCAAGGGGAACTGCATGAGGAAGGCAGTTCTGGACTGTGAATCTGTCTGGACTGTGCTGTGGAAGTGGTTGGGAGGAGAATAAAATGGAGATTTGATGGTGACAGAAGAAGAGAGAGACTGGAGTGTGACAAGCCTATGTATTGCACGGGAGATGCAGCAGCCAGGAGGCCTGCCTTGGTCTCCTCCTCTACAAAATGGGGATACAACTATTGCCTACCTTGTAGGGATCTCATCGGGGTTTAATGAGCCTGAATTGGACCGGACACGGTGGCTCACGCTTGTAATTACAGCACTTTGGGAGGCCAAGGCGGATGGATCACAAGGTCCGGAGTTTGAGACCAGCCTGACCAATATGGTAAAACCTTGTCTCTACAAAAAAATACAAAAAAAAAAAAAAAAAAAAACCTAGCTGGACGTGGTGGCACGTGCCTGTAGTCCCAGCTGCTTAGGCTGAGGCAGGAGAATTGCTTGAACCCAGCAAGTAGAGGTTGCAGTGAGCTGAGATCACGCCACTGCACTCCAGCCTGGGTGACAGAGTGAAACTCCGTCTCAAAAAAAAAGAAAAAAATAGCCTGAATTAAGAGTTTATGCACCATCTGGAACAGTCTCTGGCACATGTTCAATGAACGTTGGCTATAACTGCTGTTCTCCCTCAAAAGCTTGGTGAGACACTGTAGCTTCCTCTCTGGAGCTGAGAGAAATGTGCATGGCAGGGTGGGGGCTGCCCACAGTAGAGAAGTAAGGCTTCCATCTTCACAATGAGGATGGGGGATGGCGGGTGGAGAGACGGAACAGTTTCCAGAGAAGGAAGATGGGCTTGGCAGATAAGGCAATAGGTGTCTACTTCTAGGGAGTTGTGAACAAGGCTTTGATCAACCACTATGTAGTGAGTACCTACTGTGTTCAAGGCAATGTGTGAAAGCCGCTGAGATGAAGAAATATACCTCCCTAACCACAAGCTCACAATGGAGTTAGGAGAGACAAGGCAATAGTACATGAAAAGCAAAACAAAAATATCCAAATCACACGATAGGGCAAGATTAATCTTCTTATTTGTTTATAATAGACGGGGTTTCACCATGTTGGTCAGGTTGGTCTTGAACACCTGACCTTGTGATCTGCCCACCTCGGCCCCCCAAAGTGCTGGGATTACAGGAGGACCACCGTGTCCGGCCCAGATTAATCTTCTAATAAGTAGCAGAGCTAGGAAGTTTCGTAGGAAAACCAGAGAATGATGGATTCATTTGAGGATAGATCAGGCTGGGAGGGCTTCATGGAGGCAGAGAACCAAGCTGGAGTGGAAGGGTAGGGAGGACTCAAGGAGGCCAGTAGAGTAGAAGAAACCAAAAGTCAGGTGGAAGAAACCGCAGGGTAGGGACGAGGCTTTTTTTTTTCTTTTCTAGACGGAGTCTTGCTCAGTTGCCCAGGCTGAAGTGCCATGGCATGATCTTGGCTCACCACAACCTCTGCCTCCTGGTTTCAAATGATTCTCCTGCCTCAGCCTCCTGAGTAGCTGGGATTACAGGTGTACACCACCACGCCCAGCTAATTTTTGTATTTTTAGTAGAGACAGGGTTTCACCACGTTGGTCAGGCTGGTCTTGAACTCCTGACCTACTGATCCACGCACCTCAGCCTCCCAAAGTGCTGGGATTACAGGTGTGAGCCGCCGCATCCAGCCAGGACAGGGCTTTTAAGTTATTTGCAATCAACCAGAGAAGAAGGAAAAGATTCCAGAGCATCCTATAGGGGTTCATGGAGGACAGGTCTGGAAAGAGACAGAATTAAAAACTAACATTTAGGCTGGCCACAGTGGCTCAAGCCTGTAATCCCAGCACTTTGAGAGGGAGGTGGACAGATCATCTGAGGTCAGGAGTTCAAGACCAGCCTGGCCAACATGGTGAAACCCCATCTCTACTAAAAATATAAAAATTAGCCAGGTATGGTGCCAGGTGCCTGTAATCCCTGCAACCCAGGAGGCTGAGGCAGAAGAATTGCTTGAACCTGGGAGGCAGAGGTTGCAGCACTCCAGTCTGGGTGAGAGAGCAAGACTCTGTCTCCAAAAAAAAAATAAAACATTTAATAAGTGCTAGGCATAGTGTTAAGTGCTGTCCATGTTTAGCAGGGAGAAAAAAAAACACCCTTTTAAAATCATGCTACAAAATAGTACTTATTGCTCCAGGCCAAAATCGCAAGTATTAAATGCCAGACAAGGAGTAAGGGAGTGACTCAGGCCAAGTGTTACCATAGGGAGTCGGGGGGATTGTGGCAAACTAGGGAGCATTTGCTTCCCCTAAAAGAGGCAGCTGCTCCTCAGCCCAACCATTTGTGTCCCCACTGACCACCGTGATCTTAAATCCATGAATGCTTCCGTATCTCATCAACCTGACCTTCTAGGCAGCCTTTGGTTGGGTCAATCATTCCTCTCTTTTCTTGCTTCCAGGATGCCACACTTTCTTGGTTTTCCTTCTACCTCTCAGGGCGGTTCTTTTACAGCTTGCTTTACTAGCTGTTCTTCTCTGGTTCAGCCTTTGTGTGGTGGAATTTCGCAGGGCTCAAGCTCTCTTCTCATGTGACCCTGCACTCACTCTCTTCCTAGGCCATCTCACCTATCTGTAGGCCAATGACTCCCACATTTCTGTTTCCAGCCTGGTTCATCTGAAGCCAAGAGGATACTTGAGTATCTCACATAGAAACGAACCCCAAGTGGACTTTTTAAAATCTCCCACAAATCTGATTCCCCTTCAATTTCCCCATTTCAATCAATGGCGCCTCTGTCTTCCATCACATGTGCCATCAACACATTCCCCTTCACCCTCTGCATCCAGCTCCTCCCAATGCCTGTGGCTTCTGCTTTACAAACACATCTCACATGTGTCCACCTCTTGCCGCCTCCACTGCCACCACCCTAATCCAGGCCATTACCACTGCGGCTGTACAGAGTTGCTGGTCTCCACGGTTGCTGGGTCTCCTTGCTTTCATTTTCCACCTGCTTCTATCCCATTCTCTGCACAGAATCTATAGTGATGACTTAAGGACACTAATCGAATCATATTGAGGCAGGATAATAGGGAATTAGGGTAACCAGGGGTTAAGGCGTAAGCAAAAGAACAGCAGTTGCATCCAGTTCTAGGCAAGATTGGGCAGCACACAGGCCACACCCTCATTCCTGTGATAATGAGACCAATTTCCACCTCAGCCTCTGATTGGTCGTGGGCCCATCCTTCATAGGGTGTAACCAATTGGAGGCCTCTAAAGGGCACCTGGGGGTGTTAACAAAGTCTTTTGGCCTAATAAAAACCCCAAGAACATTGTAATCGGTACTCTTGAGCCACTTGCTTGAGCCGGCTCGGCTCTGTGGTGTGTACTCTCACTTCAATCAATTTGCGCTTTCGTTGCTTCTCTCATTGCTTCATTCTTTCATTCCTTTGTGTGTTTTGTTCAATTCTTTGTTCAATGCGCCAAGCACCTAGACAGCTCAGTCAAGACCTTCTGTCTGCTAAAATAGCATTCCTTGGTGGTAACACGACGAAATAGTATCATCATGTTAGAAGCCTTGGAACGAGGATGAATAATGAGAGAAACACATGTCCTCTCTCTACAGGGCCTGTTTTACTATGATGTAAAAATTAAGTCCATACATTTTCATATTATACTTTTTGTTAAATTAACTTTTGTAATAGTTAAAAAAAATTGAAAACAGAACAATATCATTCCTGTGTTAAAAGCCATTTGACGATTTCTCTTGGCTTTGGTATAAAATCCAAAATCATTGATGTGGTTCACAAAGCTCTATATAATAAGCTGGGCCCAGGGATAGGAAATTAAATGTCTGCATGGTGCAGGCAAGTGACTTAAACAAATGAAGCTGGCAGAGACAGGGAGATGATAGGGAGGAGTGGAGACTGTGGCGCACTGGGGAGTGTGTGACTGCCAAAGAGTGTAGCTTCTTGCATCCAGTAGACTGTAGGCACACAGGAAGGTGGACCCTGTAGCCATATCTTCTGATCGTCCAAGAGAAGCTGCTCACCCAGATTTTAATTGTTTTTTTTTTTTTATTATTGAGACGGAGTTGTGCTCTGTTGCCCAGGCTGGAGTGCAATGCCGTGGTCTCGCCTCACTGCAACCTCCATCTCCCGGTCACCCAGATTTTTAAGTAAAGCTACAAAAGTTGGCAACTAATTAACAATCTTTTTTATACTGTGTAAGAAGAAAAACAAAAACCCACATCTTTGGTTCAGATGATCCTCTCAGCAGCCAAATGTTGGACTCTGCGGATCCTGCACAGAACTTCTGTTAGATGATTACTAATACTTTTTTTTTTTTCCCCAAGACTGAGTCTCGCTCTGTCATCTGGGCTGGAGTGCAATGGTGTGACCTCGGCTCATGGCAACCTCTGTCTCTCAGGCTCAAGCGATTCTCCTGCCTCAGCCTCCTGAGTAGCTGGGATTACAGGTGCCCGCCACCACATCCGGTTAATTTTTGTATTTTTAGTAGAGACGGGGTTTCACTATGTTGGTCAGGCTGCTCTCGAACTCCTGACCTTGTGATCCGCCCACCTCAGCCTCCCAAAGTGCTGGGATTACAGGCATGAGCCACCTCGGCAGCCAACACTAATACTCTATTTTTTTTTTTTTTTTTTTTTTGTGTGACAGAGTCTCGCTCTGTCGCCAAGCACCAGGCTGGAGTGCAGTGGCACCATCTTGGCTCACTGCAACCTCGGCCTCCCGGGTTGAAACAATTCTCTTGCCTCAGCCTCCCGAGTAGTTGGGACTACAGGCACACCCAGCTAATTTTTGAATTTTTAGTAGAGACGGGGTTTCGTCATGTTGGCCAGGATTGTCTCGATCTCTTGACCTCATGATCTGCCTGCCTCAGCCTCCCAAAGTGTTGAGATTACAGGCATGAGCCACCGTGCCCAGCCTATTTTTTTTTTTTTTTTTTGAGACAAGTTCTCACTCTGTTGCCCAGGCCGGAGTGCTGTGGTGCAGTCTCAGCTCACCGCACCCTCCACCTCACTACACCCTCCGATCTGCTTTGACAGATTCTTTTTGTTTTTCTTTTCTTTTGTTTTTCTCTCCTGGGCTCAGGTGATCCTCCCTTCATCAGCCTCCCAAGTACCTGGGTCTACAGGCATATGCCACCATACCCAGCTAATTTTTGTATTTTTTGTAGAGATGGGTTTTTGCCATGTTGCCCAGACTGATCCTGAACTCCTGAACTCATGCAATCCACCCATCTCAGCCTCCCAAAGTGCCAGGAATACAGGCATGAGCCACCACACCCAGCCAGAAAAATTACTAATACTTTTGTTTGACAAGCATTTAACAGGTTTTTTTTTAGGGTGGTGTGCAAAGATAAAGTCTCTCTTCTCCTCCTTTTTCCAATAAGAGACTGAGACACAGAGGAATACCCTACTGTGCATAATAGGGTGAAGGGACGTCTTCCTTGGCATGAACTATTTTGCCTTTTACAGTGAATTGTGGATTTTCTCCAGGTTGGCCAGAAGAGGGGAGATTTGGGGACCCTGGAACTGGGAGGAGAGGGGAAAAGGGGTCTCTCCCAGTGTCTGTGGCTCAGACATGGGACAGCAGGCCAGGCCTGGGAGGGCAGGAAGGCCTCTCCCCACAATGAGAGGATGCAACAGGCAGGCTGCAGGATTGTGAGGACTGCCAGCCAACTCCAGTCCTGGCTACCCCCTCCTCTTCCCTGCTTTGACAATCCCTGAGCCCCACCCTCAGGCTTGCGCTAGTGCTGGCTGCCTTGAGGGGAAGCCACCTGCAGAGAGGTTGAGCAGCTTGGAGAGGTAGTGACCAGCCATGCAGTGATCTGAGCCCGAGGCAGCAGGTGACCACATAGAGATATCTGGGAAGGCGCCGGCCAACTCACAGCATTGCAGGATGGAGACTTATGTTGGTTGATATGAATGTTATTTCAGGTTAAGGTGTACCTAGGGAGCACTTGGGTTGCACTTGCAACATCTCATTTAATCATCTGAACTAGGTGTTACGGAGGTGCAAGTCTAGGGATTTCCCTGCCCTTCTGGGAAGAGAAGGGGCACAGGATCTCTGAGGGGAGAACCCTGAGAGGAGGATGCTGCGAAGAGAGGTAGCTGAGGGATGGAAGCCCGATCTGCTTTGACAGATTCTTTCTGTTTTTCTTTTCTTTTTTTTAATTAGCATTTGCATTTTTTTATGTTTTTGAGTCGGAGTCTCGCTCTGTCACCAGGCTGGAGTGCAATGGCGCAATCTCGGCTTACTACATCTGCCTCCCGGGTTCAAGCAATTCTTTTGCCTCAGCCTCCCAAGTAACTGGGACTAAAGGTGTGTGCCACCACGCCCAGCTAATTTTTGTATTTTTAGTAGAGACAGGGTTTCACCATGTTGGCCAGGATGGTCTCGATCCCTTGACCTTGTGATCCGCCCACCTCGGCCTCCCAAAATGCTGGGTTTATAGGTGTGAGCCTCCGTGCCCAGCCTGATGGATTCTTTTACTTCAGATGTTGGCATTCTGTGTAGTCTAGGATGGCCACCATTCATCACAAACGGAGGAGACAGCTTTTAACAGGGAATTAAGTGAGTGGCTTATCCATCCCGTCTCTGACCATCTGGAAAGTTCCTCCCTCAGCTGTCCTCAGGATTTGATCTGAGATTGGTGGCAGGCCAGGTCTCACTAACTCAGGCCTACATTGCAACTGTTTCAGTACTGACTGAGTGGTTAAGTTAAACATTAAAAGCTGGCTGGGCGCAGTGGCTCTCACACCTGTAATTCCAGCACTTTGGGAGGCCGAGGCGGGCGGATCACCTGAGGTCAGGAGTTCGAGACCAGCCTGGCCAGCATGGTGAAATCCCGTCTCTACTAAAAATACACAATTTAGCCAGGCGTGGTGTCGAGTACCTGTAATCCCAGCTACTCAGGAGGCTGAGGGAGGAGAATCGCTTGAACCCGGGAGATGGAAGTGGTGGTGAGGTGAGATCGGCCATTGCACTCCAGCCTGGGTAACAAGAGCAAAACTCCTTCTCAAAAATAACAATAATAAATAAAGTTAATCACTGTATATGTCTTTAGATGAATGCACACTTGCACGTAGACATATAGCTTAGAAGGTATATAAGCTCTGTTGTGATTTTGAGTTGATCTGGCAATATTTTCCAGGCCTTCTCCCTATAACTGGTTACAGAAATAAAAACTTGTTCCTTTCACAGTTCATCTGCGTCTCGTTATTGGGCCACAAGACTAAGCAGCCCAACCCTCAGTTTGGTCCGGGAACAGCTGTCCATCACTTTTTTGCTGCCTTGCCTTTTTCTCATCTCCTCAGCTCAAGCTACTGGGTCAGTTTGACTGATTACAGATCATAGGCATGGGAGGAAGAAGAGGTTTGAGGAACAAGTGTTTCTCCACCCAAGTGCTCAATTTAAAAAAAAAAAAAAAGTATTTTATTGAACTGCAGAGGAGAAAGGGCTTAATTTTTTAACATTTATTTTTATTTTTTGTTGGTAACAAGTCATGCAGAACCAATTATTACTAGTTTGAATTGAGTAAAATATAGTTGCTAACAGTAACACAAGAACAACCCAATTAAAAATCAGCAAAGGACTTGAACAGACATTTCTCCAAAGAAGAAATACAAATGGTCAGGAGGCACATGACATTGCTAATCGTTAGGGAAATGCAAATCAAAATCACCATGAAACCACTTCACACGCATTAGAGTGTCTTTTATTTTGAAAAGAAAAAGAAAACAAGTGTTGATGAGGATGTAGAGAAATTAACACTTGCACTTTGCTGGTGGGAATGTAAAATGGTAAAGACGCTATAGAAAACCGTATGACAGTTTCTCATAAAATTAGAACTACCATATGATCTGGCAATTTTTTTTTTTTTTGAGACAGAGTCTCTGTGGTGCAGGCGGATGTGCAGTGGTGTGATCTCTGTTCATGGCAACTTCCACCTTCCAGATTCAAGTAATTTTCCAGCCTCAGCCTCCCAAGTAGCTGGGATTACAGGCATGTGCCACCATGCCCAGCTAATTTTTTGGGTTCTTTTTTTTTTTTTTGAGACAGAGTCTTGCTTTGTTGCCCTGGCTGGAGTGCAGCGGCACGGTCTCAGCTCACTGCAACCTCCACTTTCCGGATTCAAGCAATTCTCCTGCTCCAGCCTCCCGAGCAGCTGGGACTACAGGCACCCGTCACTATGCTCGGCTCATTTTTGTATTCCTAGTAGAGATGGGATTTCACCATGTTGGCCAGGCTGGTCTCAAACTCCTGACCTCATGATTCACCTGCCTTGGACTCCCAAAGCACTGGGATAACAGGTGTGAGCCACCACACCCAACCAAATTTTTGTATTTTTAGTAGAGATGGGGTTTCAACGTGTTGGCCAGGCTGATCTCAAACCGCTGAGCTCAGGTGATCCGCCCACTTTGGCCTCCCAAAGTGCTGGGATTATGAGCATGAGCCACAGTGCCCAGCCCTGATCTGGCATTTTTTTTCTTTTTGAGACAGAGTCTCACTCTGTTGTTTAGACTGGAGTGCAATGGCGAAATCTTGGGTCACTGCAACCTCCACCTCCCAGATTCAAGTGATTCTCCTGCCTCAGCTTTCCAAGTAGCTGGGATCACAGGTGCTCACCACCATGCCTTGCTAATTTTTGTATTTTTTTGTAGAGATGGGGTTTCGCCATGTTGGCCCGGCTGGTCTCTAACTCCTGACCTCAGGTGATCCACCTGCCTTGGCCTCGGAAAGTCGTGGGATTACAGGCATGAGCCACCGTGCAGGGCCTGATCTGGCAATTCTTATGGGTTTATGCCAAAAATAATTGAAAGCACTACCTCCAACAGATATTTGTGCACTCAGGTTCACAATAGCCAAAAGGTAGAAACAACAGATGAATGCATAAACAAAATGTGGTATACACATACAATGGAATATATTTTATCCTTTAAAAGGAGGGAGATTCTGACACATACAACAATCTGGATGAACCTTGAGGACATTACACTAAGTGAAATGAGCCACTCATGAAAGAACAAATTCTGTGTGATTCCACTTATACGAGGTTCCTAGAACAGTCAAATCCACAGAGACAGAAAGTAGCGCCATGGTTGCTGGGAGTTATGGGGACAGAGGAATAGTGAGTTACTGTTTAATTGGTAAGGAGTTTCCATTTGGGAAGATGGAAAAGTTCTGGAGATGGATAGTGGTGATGGTTGTACAATAATGTGAATGTATTTAATGCCACTGAATCGTACACTTGAAATTGTTAAAATAGTACATTTTATGTTATGTGTATTTTACCACAGTGAAAAATCAGCCAGGCGTGGTGGCTTTTGCCTGTAATTCCAGCACTTTGGGAGGCTGAGGCGGGCAGATCACCTGAGGTCAGGAGTTTGAGACCAGCCTGGCCAACACGGTGAAACCCTATCTCTACTAAAAATACAAAAATTAGCCAGGCATGGTGGCACGTGCCTGTAATCCCAGCTACTTAGAAGGCTGAGGCAGGAGAATCGCTTGAACCCCAGAGGTGAAGGTTGCAGTGAGCTGAGATCATGCCACTGTACTCCAGCCTGGACGACAGAGTAGGACTGTCTCAAAAAATAAATAAATAAATTAGGTCAGGTACAGTGGCTCACACCTGCAATCCTAGTCCTTTTGGAGTCTGAGGTGGGCAGATCGCTTGAGCCCAGGACTTCAAGACCAGCCTGCATAACGTGGTTGAACCCTGTCTCCACCAAAACAAAACAAAAAATAGTGGGCATGGTGATGTGCACCTGTAGTCCCCGCTACTTGGGAGGTTGAGGTGCGGGGAGGATCGCTTGAGCCCAGGAGTTCACAGTGGAATCCTATCTCCACCAAAATAAAACAAAAAAATAACTGGGAGTGGTGACATGCACCTGTAGTCCCAGGTACTTGGAAGGCTGAGGTGGGGGGAGCATCGCTTGAGTCCAGGAGGTCGAGGCTGCAGTGAGCTGAGATTGCCCGGCTGTACTGCAGCCTGGGTGACAGAGCCAGACTCTGTCTCAAAATAAATAAATATAAAATTAATTAATTAAATAAAAACTGGTGATGCAGAAAGGAACAAACAGTCACAAACCCGATGCCAGTCGCTGTGTTCGGTGCTCTGCTTACTTCTCTGTGAACAGCAATGTGTGGAAATGCCTCTGTGCACTCGATTGCAGCCTAAGCTTTAAGGTCAAAGTCTCTCAGCTGTGAAATTCTGCCAGGTGCTGGGGGGTAGTTTAGGAGCATAATCCTCACAGTTGGAGAGGAAATGTTTTCTGGGGAAAATATAAGGCAGGGGTGGATTAAGCACTTGCTGAGAGTGTGAGTTAGTGTTTAACTGATATGGAATTAAACACTAATTAAAAATACAAAAATTAGCCTGGCATGGTGGTGTGCACCTGTGGCTACTTGGGAGGCTGAGGCAGGAGAATCACTTGAATTTGGGGAGATGACTCGATGGAACCCTGTGGGAGAAACTATTTGTTAGATGTGGGAAGAGGAAGAGGAGCGAGCAAAGAGATGGACCACAGGGTCTTCCCCTCCTTCTTGGACTCTCTCTGCAGCTCACAGGGGCCCCCACAGCTCCCCAGGGTTCTGGCCACATCCCCAGGCTTAAGGAGGAGGAAAGGAAG
>PVKP010032054.1:0-26340 GCA_004027715.1 Plecturocebus donacophilus | reverse complement strand
TCGCCGGGAATCTCCCAGTCCGTGGGCATCAAATATTCGTCTGCAACTGCGGCATCCACTCGCTCTCTGCGCCCTCACCGCGAGCCACAATCCCGAGCTGCTGCTACGCGGCCATTTTGGATCTCTCTCCGCCCGGTGATGAAGTTTTTCTGTTTCTTAGTTTTCCTTTGGCGGACGCCGGTTCCCCTCTTCCCGGGTTAGCTGCGCCCGCTGTGAAACTCTCCGTCCTCAGCACTTCCAATTGCTGTTTTCCTTGTGGGGATGGGACCAGCCGAGCCCGTCCCCGTCCGTCCCGCACACTCCGCACTGGGAAGCGCCGCGCTGAGTGCCGGCAAAAGTGCTGCGCCGGCCAAAAGAGTCGCGCCGGCGACCCGCATGGCTTCTCCGCCGGGAATCTCCCGGTCTGTGGGCAACAAAAACTCGTCGGAAAGTGCGGCGTCCACTCGTTCTCTGCGCTTTCACTGGGAGCTACATTCCTGAGGTGTTGCTGGTCGGCCATCTTGGATCTCTCTCCTCCTCATTTATTTTTTTTACTGAATACTTCCCATTGTATAGATGTACCAGTGTTTGTTGAGCCATTCCCTACCGAGGAACATCTGGATTGCTTCTGGGTTTGTTGTTGCTGTTGTCGTTGTCATTGTCTGCTTGTGATGGAGTTTCACTCTTGTCGCCCATGCTGTAGTGCAAAGGCATGATCTCAGCTCACTGCAACCTCCACCTCCCAGGTTCAAGTGATTCTCCTACCTCAGCCTCCAGAGTACCTGGAATTACAGGTACCCACTACCTATCCCGGCTAATTTTTGTGTTAGTAGAGATGGGGTTTCACCATATTGGCCAGCCTGGTCTCGAACTCCTGACCTCAGGTGATCCACCCACCATGGCCTCCCAAAGTGCTGGGATTACAGACATAAGCCACCACGCCCAGCCCCTTCTGGTTTTTGACAATTATGAATACTGCTGCTATAAGCATTTGTACAGGGTTTTGGGAGGGAAACATAAGTTTAATTCATTTGGATATATACTGAGGAGCTTGATTCCTGTACCATATGGTAATACTATGTTTAGTTCTGTAAGAACCTGCTAAACTATTTTCCAAAGTCACTGTGCTCTTTTGCATTTTCACCAACAATGAACGAGAGGTCCTGCTGTTCTCCATCCCCGCCAGCTTTTAGTATTGTGAGTATTTTTGCATTTTGGCCATTCTGTTAAGTGCATAGTGATATCTCATTGTTGTTTTAATTTGCAATTCCCTAATGACATTTCAACATGAAATTTGGAGGGGGCAAATATCCAAACCATATCCCCAACTTACAGCAACCCTAGGAAAAGCATCCCTTTAGAAAAAGCTAATTTATTTCTCAAGGTGACCTTCTCTATAAAAATGGATATGGCATAAGCAGTGTGTTCTTGAAAACTACATCTACAACCATCTGATCTTTGACAAAACTGACAAAAACAAGCAATGGGGAAAGGATTCCCTGTTTAATAAATGGTGTTGGGAAAACTAGCTAGCAGTGTACAGAAAGCAGAAACTGGACCCCTTCCTGCCACTTTACACTAAAATTAACTCCAGATGGATTAAACACTTAAACATAAGACCTAACACCATCAAAACCCTACAAGAAAACCTAGGCAAAACCATTCAGGACATAGGCATAGGCGAGGACTTCATGACTAAAACACCAAAAGCAATGGCTACAAAAGCCAAAATAGACAAATGGGACCTAATTAAACTTAAGAGCTTCTGTACAGCAAAAGAAACAGTTATTAGAGTGAAATAGCAACCAACAGAATGGGAAAAAATTTTTGCAGTCTACACATCTGACAAAGGGCTAATATCCAGAATCTACAAAGATCTAAAACAGATTTACAAGAAAAATCAAACCCATCCAAAAGTGGGCAAAGGATATGAACAGACATTTTTCAAACGAAGACATAAATGAGGCCAATAAACATATGAAAAAATGCTCATCATCACTGATTATTAGAGAAATGTAAATCAAAACCACATTGAGATACCACCTCACGCCAGTTAGAATGGCGATCATTAAAAAATCTGGAGAGAACAGATGCTGGAGAGGATGTGGAGAAATAGGAACACTTTTACACTGTTGGTGGGAGTGTAAATTAGTTCAACCATTGTGGAAAACAGTATGGCGATTCCTCAAGGACCTAGAAATAGAAATTCCATTTGACCCAGCAATCCCATTACTGGGTATATACCCAAAGGATTATAAATCATTCTATTATTAAGACACATGCACACGTATGTTCATTGCGGCACTGTTTATAATAGCAAAGACCTGGAACCAACCCAAATGCCCACTGACGATAGACTGGACAAGGAAAGTGTGGCACATATACACCATGGAATACTACACAGCCATAAGAAACAGTGAGTTCGTGTCCTTAAACCATCATTCTCAGCAAACTGACACAAGAAGAGAAAATCACACACCTCATGTTTTCACTCATAGGCAAGTGTTGAACAATGAGAACACATGGACACAGGGAGGGGAGCATCACACACTGGGGTCTGTTGAGGGACGCCAAGGGAGAGATAGTGGGGGGGTAGTGAGGAAGTCAGTGGGGGATAACATGGGGAGAAATGCCAGATGTAGGTGACGGGGGGATGGAGGCAGCAAACTGCAGTGCCATGTGTGTTCCTATGTAGCAATCCTGCATGATCTGCACGTGTACCCCCAAACCTAAAATACAATAAAAATAATAAGAAGAAGAAGAAAACTAGCTTTCTGGCTGGGTGCAGTGGCTCACACCTGTAATCCTAGCACTTTGGGAGACTGAGACAGGCAGATTACTTGAGGTCAGGAGTTTGAGACCATCCTGGTCAACATGGTACTAAACATATGTACTAAAAATACAAAAGCTAGCTGGGCATGGTAGCAGGTATCTATAGTCCAGCTACTCTGGAAACTGAGACAGAAGAATGACTTGATCCCGGGAGGCAGAGGTTGCAGTGAGCCACCAAGATAGCTTCATTGCACTCCATCCTGGGCAACAAAGCAAGACTCTGTCTCAAAAAAAAAAAAAGAAGAAGAAAACTAGCTTTCAGTGTAAGGGTGGTAATTGAAATTAGCAATGTAGCTATTGCTGGTTTTCATGGTATAAATCTTGGAAACCACTTGAATATTTCACAATTGGCTCTCACAGGTAGGATCTGTGATGACTCTAAGTAGAGAGGTCATGTGTGCACTTTGCTAGCATCCTATCCATTTTTTAAATATTGATTCATAAATATTTCCCACTCTTAACACTATTATGAGTTGAAGTGTGTCCCCCAAAATTTGTATGTTGAAGGCCTAACCCCCAGTACTGCAGAATGTTAGTATATTTGGAAAAAAAAGAGTCTTTAACAAGGCAATTAAGTAAAGTACAGTCATTGGGGTGGGCCCTAGTCCCATGTGACTGGTGTCCTCATAAGATACATTAAGAAGACAGCTGTACAAGCCAAGGTGGAAGGGCTCAAAAAAAAAAAAAAAAACCTTGCTGACACCTTGATCTTGGATTTTACCCTCCAGAAATATAACAAAATAAATTTCTGTTGTCTAACCCACCCAGTCTATAGTACTTTCCTATGCAGCTTTGGCAAACTAATACGAACATCAATCAGAGACTGTCCCTGAGGTCCTTAAAAGCAAGTGTTTCCAAAGAACATTCATATGGCTAAATTTTAGCACTAAACTTTCATTTTTAAATCACTGTTTTCTCTTTGACTATGCAGAAGCTGTTGTTGAGGCCATCTGACCAAGCATGATGCAGGTAATAAATGGGGAAAGCTAGATAAAAATATGTCTGCTACCATAGCTAAACTGCTGGCTGCTTCCCGAGGACTATGAATTTTTATAATACCCAAATTATATCAACATTAAAACCAAGTTCATGAGAATAATTGTGGGGCTGTGCATGGGCCTTATATTACCTCATCATTTCTAAAGTCAGAGGGACTGGCATTCATGCCCAAACAAAAGGGGAAAATGTGTATAGAAGGCTGGGTGATGAGACTCTGGAAACTTGCAGAGAAGGATTTGGACTGAGTGTTCCTATTAGAGCTCTAGCCTGTATTTAGAAGACCTCAATTCTCTTCCAGCTTCAGCTGCCAACTATAGGAAGGAGCTGGGCAATTCACTTCTCTTTGCAAAAGGGGTGCCAGTTTTCTCATGTGTAAAACAAAAGGGAAAATTCACTGGCCAATCTCTAAGACTGTTATAAGCTCCCCAGATTTATAAATTATAAAAGTAGAGGGGATGATACCCAACAAAAATCTCAGTATGTGATAATGAACTTAAAAGAGGCTTGAGTCCATCTTTCCATGGCATGGACATGATGATACAGCCTATGAGAAAAAAAGAAGGGCAAAGCATACATGCAAGATTGTCATTCAACTGTGATATAAGACATGGTTGAGGTGATGGCAATGAAAATGTCAGAGCAAACCAATAAAACACATTTAACTACCCCCTACAAAACAATGAAAAAAACACTGACAAAAATTATCAAAAAACTTTTTCAAAACTCTAGAAATTAACTGATTTGTAGCAACCCAAGGAGCATTTATTCCAAAAAATAGGCTAAATTGTCATAAAAACAGAAAGCTTTTGGTGTCTTAATTTACCCTACTACCATCCTCCACTGTCCACCTCACCAGCAGTAACCTTGGAAACCAGCACCCTGCATTCTGGTACCAGAGAAAGAAAAGGATACTATCAAAAAATGCAATCTACAGAATGGGAGAAGATATTTGCATCTTTTGTATTTTAAAAGGGTACAATATCTGGAATATGTAAATGACCTTTATAATTCAATAACAAAAACACAAATAATTGGAAGTCCTAGCTAGAGCACAATGAAACAAGGGAAAAATATAAAGACTATCCAAATTAGAAAGGAAGAAGTCAAGTTATCCTTCTTTGGAGATGATACGCTCTTACATTTGGAAAAAAACTAAAGACTCTGCCAAAAAAATATATTAAAGCTGATAAATTCAGGAAAGTTGCAGGATACAAAATCAACATACAAAAATCAGTAGCATTTCTATATGTCAACAGTGAAAAATCTGAAAAAGAAATCAATGTTTTGGAAATAGAAAAAACAATCCTAAAATATATAAGGAACCACAAAAGACCCAGAATAGCCATAACTATCCTAAGCAAAAAGTCATTTACAAAAGCTGCAAATAAAATAAAATACCTAGGAATCAACCAAAGAAGTGAAATACCTCTACAATGAAAACTGTAAAACACAGATGCAAGAAATTGAAGAGGACATTAAAAATGAAAAGATATTTCACATTCAAGGATTGGAGGAATCAAAATTGTCAAAATGCCCATACCACCCAAAGCAATCTATAGATTCAGTGCAATGCCATTCTTCATGACATTCTTCATGGAAATAGAAAAAAACAATCCTAAAATATATATGGAGCCACAAAAGACCCAGAATAGCCAAAACTAAGAAAAAGAACAAAACTGCAGGAATCACATGACCTTACTTCAAATCATACTACAGAGCTACAGTAACCATGACAGCATCCGATTGGCATAAAAACCAGCACATAGACCACTGAAACAAAATAGAGAACCCAGAAATAAATCCATTCATCTACAGTGAACTCATTTTTGACAAAGATGCCAAGAACATACAACGGGGAAACAACGGTCCCTTCCATAGATGGTGCTGGCCAAGCTGAATACCCATCAAAAAAAATGAAACTAGACACCTACCTCTCATCTTATACGAAAATCCAATCCAAATGGATTAAAGACTTAAACCTAAGATCTTGAACTATGAAACAACTGAAAGGAAATGTTGAGGAAACTCTCCAGAACCTTGGACTGGGCAAATCTTTATTGACTAATATTCCAAAGGCACAGGAAACCAAAGCATAAATGGACAAATAGGATCACATCAAATTAAAAAGCTTCTGCATAGCAAAGGAAACAATCAACAAAGTGAAGAGACAACCCACAGAATGGGAGAAAATATTTCCAAACTACCCCCCTGAAAAGGGATTAATAAACAGAATATATAAGGAGCTCAAACAATTCTATAGGAAAAAATCTAATAATCCCATCTTAAAATGGGCAAAAGATCTGAATAGACATTTCTCAAAAGAAGACATACAAATGACAAACAGGCTTATGAAAAAGTGTTCGACGTCACTGATGATCAGAGAAATGCAAATCAAAATATGATGATATCATCTCACCCCAGCTAAAATAGCTTATGTCCAAAAGATAGGCAATAACAAATACCGGAGAGGATAAGGAGAAACGGAAACCCTGGTATGCTGTTGGTGGGAATGTAAATTAGGGAACCACTATGAAGAACAGTTTGAAGGTTCCTCAAAAAACTACACATAGAACTACCATATGATTCAATCATCCCATCCTAGGCATACACCCAAAAGAAAGGCAATCAATATATCAAAGATATATCTGCAATCCCATGTTTCTTGCAACCCTATTCACAATACCCAAGATCTGGAAGCAGCCTAAGTGTTCATCAACAGACAAATGGATAAAGAAAATATGGTACATGTACACAATGGAGTACTGTTCAGCCATAAAAAAGAACAGAATCCTGTCATTTGCAACAACATGGATGGAACTGGAAGTCATTATGCTAAGCAAAATAAGTCAGACACAGAAAGACAAACTTCACATGTTCTTACTTATTTGTGGGACCTAAAAATCAAAACAATTAAACTGACGGAGATAGAGAGTAGAAGGATGGTTACCAGAGGCTAGGAAGGGTAGTGGGGGCTGGGAGTGAGGAGTGGGGATGGTTAATGAGTAGAAGAAATAGTTAGAAAGAATGAGTAAGACCTAGTGTTTGCCAGCACAACAGGGTGACTATAGACAAAAATAATTTATTTGTACATTTTAAAATAACCAAAAAAGGATCACTGGATTGTTTGTAACACAAAGGATAAATGCTTGAGGCGATAGATATCCCATTTTCCTTGATGCAATTATTACACATTGCATGCCTGTACCAAAATATCTCATATATTCCACAAATATTTACACCACCTATGTACCCACAAACAATTTAAAATTAAAAAACGCATGGATACAGGGAGGGGAACATCACGCACCAGGACCTGTCAGAGGTTGGGGGCCTAGGGAAGGGATAATAGGGGGTGGGGGAATAGGGGAGGGATAGCATTAGGAGAAATACCTAATATAGATGACGTGGTGATGAATGCAGCAAACCGCTATGGCAAGTGTATACCTACCTATGTAACAAACCTGCACATTCTGCACATGTACCCCAGAACTTAAAGTTAAATAAATAAATGAAGAAGAAAAAAAAAGAAATAAAGACCTGGTACTCTACAAAAACAAAACAAAAAAGACAAATAACCCAAATAAAAAATAAGAAAGAGTTCAATGGACATTGGATGGATGGACAGATAGATAGATACATACATAGATAGATAGATACATAGATAGCTAGATAGAGCAAACACATGAGAAAGTGCTCAACATCCTTCCTTAGTCACTAGAAAAATGAAAATCAAAGCCACAATGAGGTACCCATTCATACCTACTAAAATGGCTATCAATTTTAAAATGGAAAATAACAAGTGTTGTAAGGATGTAGAGAAGCTGGAACACTCATACATTTCAGGTGGAGAAGTAAAATTGCCCAGCTGCTGTGAGAAACAGTTTGGCTATTATTCAAAAAGTTAAACACAAAGTTACCATACAATCCATAAATTCCACTCCTAGATATACTCAAGTGAAAGGAAAACATGTTTATTCACACAAAAACTTGTACACATTCATAATAGCCAAAAAGTGGAAACAAAGCAAATATCCATCAACTTGCAAACATAACTAAAATGTGGGACACTGAGACAATAACATAGTGTTCAGTTATTTAGAAACATGAAATGCTGATACATGCTACAACACAGATGAACCTTGAAAACATTAAGTGAAAGTAGCCAGACACAAAAGAACACATATCATTTAACTCAGTTTAAATGAAAAGTCCAGAATAAACAAATCCCTAAAGACAGAAAGTATAGTAAAGGCTTCATCTTTTTGAGTGGATGAAAATATTCCAGAATTTGATAGTCATGATGGTTGTACAACCTTGTGAGCCTACGCAAACTCACTGAACTGTACACTTTAAAATAGTGAATTTCATGGTGTGAATTACGTTCTAATAACATGGGGAGAAATGTCAGGTATAGCTGATGGGGGATGGAGGCAGCAAACCACCTTGCCATGAATGCATCTATGCAACAGTCTTTTATGATCTGCACATATACCCAGTAATCTAAAGTACAATAAAAAAAAAGACATGCAATTAAACCAAATATTGCTACCAATTCCAAAAGCATGGGACAAACCAGCCACATCACTAAGAATGAGGAAAACACCAGCAATGTGGCTCCTCTGATTTTGATACATATTTTCCATCTTTCAAAAGTTCAATAGTGTTGCCAATAAAGCATTTTCATTTTAGGCTTTATAATAAGCCGGTCCATTGTTGTCATCATTCCTCTCCTGACATGCGATTTTATTTTATTTCCACAACATAGTGAATTTTGATAGATCACAGTAATTTCAATCCATGAGGATCTTTCAACTGTAGGAGTGAATTAGAAAGATATTTTTATATTGCCTATTTGAGATAACAGGTCCTAGCACCATGCTTCAGGCAAAATACATCAAAAGAATGAACTGAAGGTTAAGTTTCCTTTTAGATCTCAATTTTTATAACATCACAAAAATTCTTGCCTGAAAGCAGTCGAATTATTCAACTGCAAGACATTCTACATTCACCTCATTCAGCCTGAGGGAAAGAACAAAGTCGGTAACTAGAGACACCTCTAAGGTTGAGGTGCATTCATCTTCTCATTATGCTCTTATGAGCCTCCAATCCCTGCATACACCACCAATACCCTCCTAGAGAAAATGCAAGTAAAAGCTTTTTTGAAAAGCTTTCTATTATGTCGTATTGCAAAGGTAATTCTCACGTGAAAAGAAGCAATAAGAAATTCAAGTAATGAAATTTAAATACCATGTAAAACAATTATTACCATTTTATCCAACCCAAATCAGTCAATTAAACGGAAATCTCTCTCTAAATTAGTTTTAGACAGCATTTAATTCCAATTTAATAAAAAGAATTACTTTGTATATGTACTTGTTTCTGGGCAAAAAGTCTCTTGCTGTGATTATGAAATCTTCCAAAGAAAAGGCCAGTGAGCCCTCTGCCTCTAACACTGTTTACCATTGAACAGTGTTTGCACTCAGTTTAAGGTGGCTCCGTGGGGAGCCCAGAGGTGTTTATTTACTGAACTACCTAGAGATCCTTATTGCAAGTTGATTTCAAATATAGGGGAATCCACTGGCATATTATCCAGGAGAAATTTAGGTGACAAATTTATATTTGATCCGGTCCCTCTTGGCTTCCATCTGTTTTCCGTAAGGCCTGGTCCTGTGCCAGGCAGGCAGAGCCCCCGGGGTTGTGCAACACAGTGGTGCTGCTTAATAAAGGCTTCTTGATACTGATGATGATGACAGTGAGTGTGACATCAGGTACTGTGATGCACCTTCTTTTATGCACATGGTCAATGATTTTGTATTGATCCCTCAATCTGTGCCAGGTCCTGTCTCGGCACTAGTGACACAATGATTAACAAGGAAGGCAAGACCCCTGACCTCAAGCAGTTTTACAATTTGGTGAAGGGAGATGGAAAATAAACACAGCAGAAGTAAGATCATTTCAGACACTGGTGAGTGCTGTGGAGACAACAGAGTTGAATCACGAGAATGGAAGGTACAGCGCAGGACTATTAATTTACAAAGGTTCGCTGAAGCGCACAGAGAGGGCCAGCCCGTCGGGCAGTCCTGCAGCTTAGAAACCCATGGAGCGCCTATGCTGAGAGCATGAGGAAGACATGAAAGAGTCCAGGAACAGATGTTTGAAGGCCACCTAAGGAATCAGTGTACCAATAAAAACATCCAACTCACATCAGGCTTACACCAGGGTCTGCTTTTAAAAAGTCTCCCACTATACTTGGTGGGCATTCCTTTATACACACAGTAGCTCTATCCTATTTCAGCTTTCAAAAGGTAGTCAGCTAAAGACTGGCCACAATTCTGGTATTTTGCTATGAAAAAACTCTTTGGAGTTTATCCAGAAGACAGAATTCAAGAACTGTGAATCCTGAAATATCCCACTGAACTGCTGCTAACACCATCACACTCAGAGGTAAGGAAGGGGATGTAATTTTCCAATCAACGAATTCATGAGGTCAACATGCAATTGCAGGGAAGGGGAGGTTAGCTGCAAATGGGTTCAAGTATAAGTTGTGTACAATCACGACTCCAAAGATATCTATTTTGGGACTTCACATGATAGTAAGTAAGTGTCAAATCTTCGCTGAATTTGTGTTATGTCTTTTATGTAGTCAATGTGATTTTTATAAAGAATAACTTAAAATTTCCTGGAAGGGAGGTAACTGCCAAACTGAGACGCACTTCCTGGTACACTTGGGAAAGTCAGTTTCTTGAGTGAAGTGGCCATGATCATTTGGAACACTAACGGTTGGGCAAAGAAATGGAGAGAGGAGTCCGGGCACGTTGGCTCATGCCTGTAATCCCAGCACTTTGGGAGGCCGAGGCAGGCAGATCACCTGAGGGCAGGAGTTCAATACCAGCCTGGCCAACATGGAGAAACCTCGTCTCTACTAAAAATACAAAATTAGCCGGGCATGCTGGCGTACGCCTGTAATCCCAGCTACTCAGGAGGCTGAGGCAGGAGAATTGCTTGAACCCGGGAGGTGGAGGTTGCAGTGAGCCGAGATCACGCCACTGCACTCCAGCCTGGGCAACAAGAGCCAAACTCCATTTCAAAAAAAAAAAAAAAATAGAAATGGAGAGATGAAGGCCACCTCCAGTCTTTTCAGGTAACATCGATAACACTGAGGGGGATAACGCAGGTCACATGTTCCAGCATACCTTTGTTCCTTACCTGTTGTTTTGGTTTTCCTCTTGGATTTTTCTCAGATTGCCTATCTGAGACCAATGTATTGTGTATTAAAGACCGATGCTAACAACAGCTAGATGGGCTCTACCTGAGGACAGCTGTCACCTTTCCATCCCGTCCTGTTCCCCCTTATCCACCTCAAAAGTACAGTATAGTTTCTCCTACCGCTCTCCATCAGACTGTC
Organism: Plecturocebus donacophilus; assembly: GCA_004027715.1. NCBI lineage: Eukaryota > Metazoa > Chordata > Mammalia > Primates > Pitheciidae > Plecturocebus > Plecturocebus donacophilus. The sequence goes on along the minus strand of PVKP010032054.1, from coordinate 15,125 downwards.
CTCCGGCCACTGCCCCACGTTCTCTCTTCTGCTTCATCCCCCTCACTGGTACTCCATCGTCATAACTCAGGTGAGATGACATTTCCAGGCAGCTGTCTCCACCCTCTAAGCCTGGGTTGAGATTCCCAGTACAAGCCCTGTAGCATTTCCATATCTTCAGTGTAAGGGTCTTAGCTGGTCTGGCTGTTCCACCAGACCAGGGGCTTCTGGAGGCCAAGGATAGCCTGCCTCAAGGCTCCCAATAAAGGTCGTTGAAGAAAAGGACTCACTAGTTTGTAGCATGCTCCCACCTGCAGTCGACTCAGTCCACTGAATTCCCTTTTCCCTTTTTTAAAAAAAGATTATTTTACTACACTAATGCAAACACGCTAATTATTTCTTTCTACTGATGATTTGCATGATTTTACTACACTAATGCAAATCATCAGTAGAAGAAATACTTAACCCTAGACTGAGCACTTCTTTGCTTCCACTTAACAAGCAAACTTAAAAGCAAGAATTGGATTCTCTCTCTGCTCCTGTATTCAGTGAGATGCAATATCACACGCCACATGGCTTCTGGAAAACTCCACTGTACACTCATAGTTGAGTGAGAATCAAAAAGACAGGTAATATTTTGGTGTTATTGTTAAAATAGTATTGACTTTGTAGAATCTCTGAAAGGACTGTGAGGCCCTGCAGGGGTCCCCACCCCACTTGGAGAACCACTGGTCTGGATGATTAGATGTCGCACAGGTGCCAATGTTTTTGCTCAGCCATTCACAAGGAACACATCATTTCCCGACTCCCCTCCCGGAGCCACCAGGAAGCTCCATGTAAGTTAAACCATCTTATCCTCTCTAACAATTAGGCAGCAGAATTAGTCACAGGATTTTCTCCTTGAGATAACTCTATCTAGTGTTACTTTCGAATGTAGAATTTTTTTAAATAGTAATTGCTATGTTTATTTGTTTTACTAATTTACAAGGGTCTGAGAGTCTGAGATGAAATTTATGTTGTTCTTTTGAGCAGAACCTAATTATGTATCTAAATCTAGCTGATCTCTGCTCCAATTTTTTACCGACAGGCAAGAACCTTGTATTTGGTCACTGTGCACTCGCTGCTGCCCCCACCCTGGAATCTCTCCCCACTACAGCCAGAGTCATCGATGTGGGGTCTCCAAGGAGGTCTGTCTACCGTACATGTATGCACAGGATGATGATTCGCCAGTGAGGGGCAAAATGGTGTATCTCCAACCGGCATTTATTTTATGTTAATAAATAAGGAAGAAATTCAATCTGCAACATTATCTTCAGAGATGGACCCTGACAGTCTATTTATACGCGAAATGGTAGTGCAGCACATGGAGTGTGCCAGGCATTTAGAGGCGACGTCCCTGTTTTTGTTTGTGTTTGTTTGGAGACGGAGTCTCTCTCTGTTGCCCAGGCTGGAGGTCAGTGGCGCCATCTCAGCTCACTGTAACCTGCACCTCCCGGGTTCAAGTGATTCTCCTACCTCAACCTCCCAAGTAGCTGGGATACAAGCGCGCACCGCTACACCCAGCTAATTTTTTTTTTTTTTTCTTTTTGTAGTAGAGACAGGATTTTTCACCATGCTGGTGAGACTGGTCTCGAACTCCTGACCTCGTGATCCGCCCGCTTCGGCCTCCCAAAGTGTTGGGATTACAGGTGTGAGCCACCGTGCCCGGCCCCTCCTCCCTGTTTTTACTTCCTGCCACCGTTCTCATTCCTGCTCCCCACACAGACTCACTCCGCTTCCATCATCTTCTTGATATGCTTACATCCCTGTCTCTTTCTCTGTGATAGTTGCACTGTTAGGAATGAACTGTTATCTGCCCCTTTCTCAAGTAGAAAAGTTCTACACATCTTTTAAACCCTTCACAATGGTCACCTCCTCTGGGAAGCCTCTAGACAACCCCAGACAGTTGAAGAGCACCCACACGCTTGGTGCCATGCCTGGGGTCCACCTGTGTGTCTCTTCATGGGCACAGAAGCCCCCAGAGGCAATGGACATATATCTCACCATTCTTTTCTGGGCTGATCTTATAAACCAGAAACAAACGAACGTTGATGACTGTCCTCATAAATATATTTAAATCCCTTTAGAGGTGAAAAGTTTCCCGAGCAAGCATATCACATCTGCTGCTGACCCTAGGGAACAACATACCATAAATCATTTCAATCTATAGCATGTGTTATTTTAGGAAAAATATCTTTACCAATTTTACACTGAAGTAAAAATTCCACAATAACAGATATAGTAATAAAATGGAACTCAATAAAACAGACTGGTGTACCCAAACCAAGACCAAATATATAATTCCGAGTATCTCTTAGAACCTAGAAATGCTTTGCAGGAGGCCTTTACTGAAAAGAATCTCAGCTGTGTGACATTGCCACCTAGTGGTCAATTGCAAAACACAGTAACTCGAAATAATCCTGACCACCATTTCAAAGATACGCAATAGGATCCTTAACAAAAGAACCCAAAATATTTCATCCCAAAATATATGGCTATTCATAGAAGCGTCAAATATAACATAATATAATCATGGCTAAAAGGCTGTATTTTGTCTGGAGATTTGCATCTGCAGAGAATCTGCCTTGATTGCAGCCAGGCTTTCTCTGAGGCTCTCACTTCTCTGGATTGACGAAAGATTAACTGAGAGTCTGATATCTTTAGAGGTCTGCAAAGGAACACGTACCACCAGTTCTTTCTGAGGGCTGATATTAGTGAGGTTTCATCTACATAATGAAACCACCTTTGCTGGCCAGGCCTCCTCTTCTCTCCCTCCCATAATCTGTCTTGTCATTATAACCTATTTTACCACCTCTAGTAGTCTGTTCTCACATTGCTACAAAGAACTACCTGAGACTGGGTAATTTAATAAGAAAAGAGGTTTAATTGGCTCCAGGTTCTGCAGGCTTTACAGGAAGCATGGCTGGGGAGGCCTCAGGTAGCTTAAAATCGTGGCAGAAGACAAAGGGGCAGCAGATACCTCTTATGTAGCTGCAACGGGAAGAAGAGAGTGAAGGGTAGGTGCTACACACTTTTTTTTTTTTTTTTGAGATGGAGTTTCACTCTTGTTGCCTAGACTGGAGGGCAATGGCATGATCTCGGCTCACCGCAACCTCCGCCTCCTGAGTCAAGCGATTCTCCTGCCTCAGCCTCCCCAGTAGCTGGGATTACAGGCATGCACCACCATGCCCGGCTAATTTTGTATTTTTAGTAGAGATGGGTAGTAGTTGGTCAAGCTGGTCTCGAACTCCCAGCCTCAGATGATCCACCCACCTCGGCCTCCCAAAGTGCTGGGATTACAGGTGTGAGCCACCATGCCCAGCCTGGTACTATACACTTTTAAACAACCAGGTCTCATGAGAACTCACTCACTACCATGAGAACAGCAAGGGGGAAATCCACCCCCATGATTCAGTCATCTCCTACCAGGCCCCTCCTCCAACACTGGGGATTACAAGTCCACATGAGATTTGGGTGGGGACACAAATCCAAACCATGTCACCACCATAACCAGTTTTGGCCCATGCTCTGAGGCCCCATTCTTTTTATAACCTTAAGGTGATATACAAGTTTCTGTAACCCAGTAGAGGGTTGGGGTCCACCTGTGTGTCTCCTCATGAACACAGTCACTCTGTAATTTTCCCCACATGCACACTAATAAATTTGTATGCCATTTCTCCTCTTACTCTGCCTTTTGTTATAATTTTTCAGTGAATCTTCAGAGGGTAAAGGGGAAGCTTTCCCTTGGCCCTTACATTAGGCTCTAGCCATGATGGCATAACTGGGACCAGACTTCCATTCCACCAGAAATAAAAGCCAGACAAAAGATATGACACAGTGGGTCGCCAGACACTGGACATCAGGCAATAAATGGTCATGCGAAAGAGGAAACAAGGTAAGCCCTACAGTTGTCCCCAGATTACTCCCTTGAAAGAGGTTTCAGGCCACAGTGCAAGAAGAAGAAACCTGGGGGAGACTGGTGGACTCCCAGAGTGAAGAGGACAGAGCTGGGAGTCCAGAAAGACCCAGGTGGCTGGAGTAGAAAGGAAAGAGTACCAGAAAGCAGAGAACTGCACAGAGAAAAAATTGGAGAGCTGCAGAGGGTCTCCCTCTAATACTCAGATGAATATGATTAGTGAATGTGAGTAAACCACTCAAGCCAGGAAAAGAACCACCTGAGAGGATGAGCTGCCATGCCTGGAGCTCACGCAGAATGGAAGAGTACCTGCCCCTTCCAGCCAAAATGAAAATCTCCAGATTCGTGAGACATTGAGTACACAGAAAGTTCATGCATCAGTAAAAAGAAATAATTAACTCTAGACTGAGCACTTCTTTGGTTCCGCTTTAAAAAAATCTTAAAAGCAAGAAGTGAAACTATCTAAACTGTTTCCAAGTAACTCAGCTGCATCCTACAACAGAGCCCATAAATATTTATGAGAATACCAAAATATCTAATATTCAACAAAGACATGAGAAGTCACAATGTTTGGCGTCCAATCAATCATCAAAATGTAAAGAAGCAGAAAAATACAACTCATAGAATAACAATCAAACAATCAAAATTTACAACAGACACAGATGTTATAATTGGCAAAGGAGAAAAAAGTTATAGCTATTCTATGCATACAAAAAGTTTAAGAAGAAAAATAGACGATATAAAAAGACCCAAATTGAGCTTCTAGAAATAAAAATTTCAAGATGTGAGATCAAAAATACACAAGATAAAATTAACTGCAAACTAAACATTGAAGAAGAAAGGGTTAGTGAGTTTAAAGATAACAAATGAAACTATATGAAAGGAAATGGAAAGAAGAGAATATTTTTAATGAACAGAGCATCAGTGATTTATAGACCAATTTCACATAGACTGATATGCATGTAATTGGAATCTTTGAAGAGGGTTGGAGGTGGGGGAGTAAGAAAAAGGTTAAAGAAAATGTAGCTGAAATTTTCCAAATATTGTGAAAACTGTGATCCACAGATCCAAAATGTTCAACAAACCCAGGCACAAGAAACATGAAGAAAACTACACTAAGACATAGGATCATTATATTGCCCTGAACCAGTGACAAAGAGAACATAATAAAAGCAGCCAGGGTGAAAAAAAACCATGTTACTAGAGAAGAAAAAAGATAAAGATGACAGCAGATTCGTTGTTGAAAATAATGTGAGCTAGAAAACAGTGAAGCAGGTCAGGCACGGTGGCTCATGCCTGTAATCACAGTACTTGGGGAGGCTGAGGCAGGTGGATCACGAGGTCGGGAGATCGAGACCATCCTGGCCAACACGGTGAAACCCCATCTCTACTAAAAATACAAAAATTAGCTGAGGGTGGTGGCATGTGCCTGTAGTCCCAGCTACTCAGGAGGCTGAGGCAGGAGAATTGCTTGAACCCAGGAGGCGGAGGTTGCAGTGAGCCCAGATCATGCCACTGAACTCCGGCCTGGCAACAGAGCAAAATTCCATCTCAAAAAAAAAAAAAGAAAGAAAGAAAGAAAACAGTGAAGCAACGATGCTTAAGTTCTGCAGGGAAACTTAGTCAACCTAGACTTCCGCATCCAAATAAAATAAAATATCTTTTTTTAAACGGTGAAATAAAGTCTTTTTGAGAAATATACCTATGTGTTCACTCATCCATTTAATATATATTTATCAAATATTTCTGGCTGCTCTGCCTACGGAGTAGCCATTCTTTTATTCCTTTACTTTCTTATGAAATATATAAAATCATGCATATATGATCATATATATACACACATATATAAGTTATATTTTATATATATATTTATATATTGTGTGTTAATATACAATACGTTATTTATATATTAATAATATATAAATATACTGCATTACATATATAATATAAAAGATATATATGAGATATACATATATCTCATATGGCAACCCTGGGTTGCCAGACGTGAACATCAGGCAATAAATGATCATGTGAAACAGGAAACAGAAGGTAAGCCCTACAGTTGTCCCCAGATTACTGCCTTGAAAGAGATTCCAGGCTATATATATATATATATATATATACATATATATATGTATATATACATATATATGTATATATATACATATATATGTATATATATACATATATACATATATATACACACACACACAAACATATATAATAAATAAATATATATATAATTTATATTATATATTATATAACTATATGAGTAAATTTTTATATTTATATATAATACATATATTTACATTATGTAGATATATATAAACATATATTTATATTATATGGATATATATACATATATATTTATATTATATACATATATAACATAAAAAATGCCAAACTATTATTATATTAATATTAATACCATGTAAATATATATTAAATTACATATAAAATATAAAATATATATATGAGATATATATAATCTGGGTTATATAAATATAAAAAAGATATTTTATAGATATAATATATTATATAACCCAGGTTTTATATATATATATAAAACCCAGGTGTGTGTGTGCGTGTATATATATATACACACACACACACACACACACACACACACATCTATATATCTAGGTTATATAATATACCATATATTATATAAATTATAAATATTATATAACCCAGATATATATATATATACCTGGTTTATATATCATATATTATATAAATTATAAATACATTTAGATAAATATTATATCGATATATGTAATATATATTTTATATATAAAGCATATATATGAGACATAAAACTATACATATATGATCATATATATATGCATATATATATATAAAGCATAGACAAAAGAAGGGAAGAAGGGAGGGAGGCTTCTCAATAATGCTTTAGATTTCTGTCCCCACCCAAATTTCATGTGGAATTGTAATCCCCAATGTTGGAGGAGGGGTCTGGTAGGAGGTGATTGGATCATGGGGGTGGATTTTCCTCTGGCTGTTCTCATGGTAGTGAGTTCTCATGAGATTTATGAGATGTATATCTTATGAGCTGTATCTTTTATAGATATATGTGTATATCTCATACCTCTTTTATATTATATATAATTTAATATATATTTCTATATTATTAATTAATAATATATGAAACTGTTTATTATATATATAAGATATATAAGAAATATATATCTATAAAAGATATGTTTTAATATAAGATATATAAACCTGGATATATAACTATAATAAATATATATTATATAAATATATATAATACATATCTTATATAAAGCATATATATGAAACATATCAAATCAAACATATATGATCATATATATATATATATGTAAAGCACAGACTAAGGGAGGAATAGAAGGAGGCTTCTCAATCTCACATCTGACTTCAGCCATTGCCGAATTTCTTTTCTTTTCTTCAAAGGTCAACTTAATTTTCATGTATATTCACCTCCCATCCACTCTTTAGCCCAAGCAGTTTGCCTCTTACCCTCTCCTCTCACTTTCAGACCAAGCTCTTGTTTGGTCATTAAGTCAAGCTTTGTTTCTACATACATAAATATTTTCTGAACCAGGTGTGGTGGCTCACACCTGTAATCCCAGCAGGCTGAGGCAGGCAGATTGCTTGAGCCCAGGAGTTCGAGACCATCCTGGGCAACATGGTAAAACCACATCTCTACAAAAAAATACAAGAATTATCCAGGCATGGTGGTGAGCACCTGTAGTCCCACCTGTTTGGGAGGCTGAGGCAGGAGGATCCATTGAGCCCAGGAGTCAAGGCTGCAGTGAGCTATAATTGCGTCACTGCACTCCAGTCTGAGTGACAAGATCTTCTCTCAAAAATAGATGTTCAGAGAGCTCTTAAAACTGAAACATCAGAAAACAAAGTATCCAATGTTAAAATGGGAAATGATCTGGACAAGCACCACACAAAAGAGATGCAGAATAGCAAATAGACACATGAAAAGAGGTTCAACATCATATGTCATTAGGGAATTGTAAATCAAAGCAACAGTAAGATACCACGGCACACCTACTACAGTGGCTAAAATCCAAAACACTGATGATACAAAATGCTGACAAGAATGTGGAGCAACAAAAACTCTTGTTCATTGCTGGTAGAAAATGTAAATAATACAGTCATTTTGGGGGAGAGTTTGGCAGTTTCTTCCAAAGCTAAACCTAGTATTATCATATGATCCAGTAATCATATTCCTTGGTATTTACCTAAATGAGTTGAAAACATGTCCACAGAAAACCTACACATGAACATTTATAGCAGCTGTATTCATAATTGTCAAGACTTGGAAGTAAGATGTCCTTCAATAGTTCAATGTATAAATAAACTGTATTATAGCCATATAGTGAAATATTATTATTATCAGCCATATAGTGTAGATAAAATGAAATGGGCTATCCAGCCATTAAAAGACATGAGGTAAAGTTAGATGCACATTGCTAAGTGAAAGAAGACAGTCTGAAAAGACCACATACTGTATGATTCCAACTGTATTACCTTCTGGAATAGGCAAAACTAAAAACTACAATCCTAAAATTCATATGGAATCACGAAAGTCCTCAAATAAACAAAGCAATGTTGAGCAAAAACAGAAAAAGAGTGGGCTGGAGACATCATACTACCTAACTCCAAAATTCTATTACAAAGCCATAACAATCAAAACAGCATGCCTCTGGCTTAAAAACAGACACATTGTCCAGTGGAACAAACCAGAGATTCCAGATGCTACAAATTCATACATTTACAGCTAACTCCTTTTCAGCAAAGAACATACTATGAGAGGACAGTCTCTTTGATAAATAGTGTTGGGAAAACTAGATTCCACATGCAAAAGAGTGAAACTGGACCCTTGTCTCACACCATTTGCAAGAATTAAGTCAAAATGGATTTAAGACTTCAAAATGAGACTGGAAACTGTAAAACTACTAGGAGAAAACCTGGGGAAAAGTTCCACAACACTGATCTGGGCAAAGATTTCTTGGATATGACCCTCAAAAGCACAGGCAGCAAAAAAATAAATAAGTGGGATTGCATCAAATTGAAACGCTTCTGTACAGCAAAGGAAATCATAGAGGAAGGAGACAAGCCACGTGTTGGGAGAAAATATTTGCAAAACATACATCTGATACAGGGGCTAATATCCAAAATATACAAGGAACTCAAACAACTCAATAGCAGGAAAACAAAGAAACCAATCCAAAAAATGGGCAAAGGACCTAAACAGACATTTCTCAAAAGAAGACATACAAATGGTTGGCAGATATATAGAAAGATGCTTAACATTACTAAGTGTCAGGGAAATACAAATTAAAACTACAATAAGATACCACCCCACACCTGCTAGAATAGCTGTTTATCAAAAAGATGAAAGATAACAAGAGTTGGCCAGGGTGTGGAGAAAAGAGAAACCATGTGCACGGTTGGTGGGAATATAAGTTAATGTAGTAATGAAAAACAGTATGAAGTTTCCTCAGAAAACTAAAAATATAATTACCATATGACTCAGTAATCCCACTTTTGGGTACGTATCCAAAGGAATTGAGATCAGTATGTCAAAGAGAGATCTGCATTCTCATGTTCATCGCAACATTATTCACAATAGCTAAGATATGGAAGCAACCTAGGTGTCTATCATCAGATGCATGGATTTTTTAAATGTGGTTATATACACAATGAAATACTATTCAGCCTTAAAAAGAGAAGGGAATTCTGTCATTTGTGGCAGTGTAGATGAACCTGGAAGATAATATGTTAAATTAAATAAGTCAGGCACAAAAAGACAAATATTATATGATCTCATTTATATGTGGAATCAAAACAGTTGAACTCATAGAAATAGAGAGTAAAGGTCGGGTGCCATGGCTCATACCTGTAATCCCAGCACTATGGGAGGCTGAGGTGGGTGGACCACCTGAAGTCAGGAATTCGAGACCAGCCTGGCCAACATGGTGAAACCCCATCTCTACTAAAAATACAAGAAGTAGCCAGGTGTGGTGGCTCATGCCTGTAATTCCAGCTACTCAAGAGGCTGAGGCAGGAGAATCACTTGAACCTGGGAGGCAGAGATTGCAGTGAGCCAAAATCACACCACTGCACTCCAGCCTGGGTGACAGAATGAGACTCCATCTCAAAAAAATAGAAAGAAATAGAGAGTAGAATGGTAGTTATCAGAGCCTGTGGAGGAGGGTGTATGGGGAAAGGGAGGATGTTGATCAAAGGAAACACAATTTCAGTTGAACAGGAGGAATAAGCATTAGTGATCTATTGCACAGAATGATTACTATAATAAACAAAAATGCATTGTATATTTCATTATTGGTAAAAGTATATTTTAATGTTTTGGCCACAAAAAATGGCAAATGAGGTGATGGATTTATTAATATATTTGATTTAATCATTCAACAATGTAGACATAGATCAAAATATCACATTGTACTCCATAAATATATAATACATACAATTATTATTTGACAATTAAAAATAATTTTTAAACTATTTTGTATAATATTGTAATAGTGGATGCATGTTATTATACATTTGTCAAAACCCACAGAACCATACAACACAGAGTGAACCATAATGTAAACTATGGACTTCAATTAATAATAATGTATCAATATTTATTCACCAATTGTCATAAATGTACCACACTAATGCAAGATGTGAGTTACAGGGGAAACTGTATGGAGAGTGAGAGAGGACATATAAAACTTCTCTGTACTTTATGCTCAATTTTTTTGTAACCCTAAAAGTGTTCTATATAGCCTAAAATAAAATTTAAATGTTTAACTTAAAAAGTAAAACTGAACATCGAATATTGTAATGTGATAACTCTGAAAATCAAATTATCTCCCTTACACAGGGTTTAATGTTCTTGCTTATTGAAGACCACAGTCATCTATATAGTGGCTTTTCCAAACTATTTTTGCAGGCTATATTTTTTATCACGTGTGGTTGTTGAAGTTTCTGTTCTTTTAGCTTGTGTTCAACTAACGGAGATTTCCTTGAATGCATGGGACATTTTTAAGTCATCTTATTCTTGATTCACCATTTACTTAATTGTTATAAATCTTTTATTGTTTTAGAGTTCTGACAAGGTTAATTCTGACAATTTCTGCTTGCTCTTTCAGTTTTCTTGGAGCTGTCTACTCATCATTTTGCTGATGTGACTCCCTTCACTCTCACTGTATTTTAATCTGGTGAATGTGTTGATCAGGCATATGGGTAAGGCAATTTCTTACCCGTAGTCTCAGCAATTCAGGTTTTAAAGTCTGGGTCAGTTAGATACTGCGTTCTTGAGGTTTTAATGCTATTTAGTACCTTACCTCTTAGCTCCTCAAAATGATTTCATGATTCTAGTAACAAACAACACTCCTCTGTGGATTCATCATCTCATGAAGTTCTGAAATGTGACCAAATACCGACTGCTAGGGAGAAAAAGAGCCCATGATGTGCTTTGAATATGCATGTTTTCTGTTAGGTGTACCTGCAGAAAAAAGGAAGCTGGTTTATGGCTTGATATTCTCGTATTAAATATAGAACGTGGCCACCAAACGAAGAGGTGGAGCGGATCATCCCTCTGTGCAGCTGCTGCAGCTGCTTCTGTCTCGTCTCATCATTTTGTAAATTAGGATATTGCATGGCTGATGAAGTAACTGTCCAAGTGTTGCTGTGCATTCTACTGTATGATCCACATTCTTTTTTACAGTGAGCAGCTGAGTCACTTTTCACTAGGCTTTTTGGAATTTCAATTCTGTCTGTTTCTCCTACAGATTCAACGAGCCACCTATGATCAGTTTATTCCAGGTTGCTCTGCTTTCTGCATTTGTTTGCCAGCCATCAATATCTATGCCTCATGATTGGGTTTTGTTTTTTTACATTTTTCTCCAAGCAACATTTATAGTGTTTATTCCATCTCCCTTTTCTGTAATTTATCTGCATTACATCTGCATGAATGGCCAGATTGTGCTAGGTTTATTTTCTTTCAAACATATTCAAATCCATGCAGGGAGAATAAGCTCACGTATTCTTGGCTATTTTCAAAAATGGAAGTTAAGCTTATGAAAGGAAATGAAGAAAGTAGAACACTTATTTAACCTCCACCCTAGACTCATCCAATAATCTGATCAGGGTTTTTTTCAATTTTTTTTTGACATACAATAGATTATATATATTTTGGGGATATATGTGATAATTTGATACCTTTATACACGTGTAAAGATCAAATCTGGGTAATTGGAATATCCATTACCTTAAATATTTGTCTTTCTTTATGCTGGGAACATTAAAATTATTCTCTTCTATTTTGAAATGTATAATTGACTATTGTTAACTATAGTCATTCTACTGATCTGTCTAAACACCAGATCTTATTTTTTCTATCTAACTGTATGTTTGTACTCATGAATCAACTTCTCTTCACCCTCTTACTCTTCCTGGACTCCGATAAGCACTTCCTGACCTCTGATCAGCACCATATCTTCATGAGATTCACTTTTTTAGCTCCCACATGTGGGAATATCAGACATTTGTCTTTCTATGCTTGGCTTATTTCACTTAACATAATGAGCTCCAGTTCCATTCATGTTGCTGCAAGTGACAGGATTTTATTCTTTTTTGTAGCTGAATAATATTCTGTTGCATATATGTACCACATTCATCCGTGGATGGGCATTTAGATTGATTCCATATTTTGGCTATTGTGAATAGTGCTGCAATAAACATCGGAGTGCAGATATCTCTTCAATATATTTATTTTCTTTATATTTTATACTCAATATATCAATTTTCTTAATATATATGTATATACACACCCAGTAGTGGAATTTCTGGATCATATGAGAGTTCTATTTTCCATTTTCTGAGAAAGCTCCATACTGTCTTCCATAGTGGCTGTGCTAATTTACATTCCTACCAGCAGCGTATGAGAGTTCCACTTTTTCTGCATCCTCACAACAGTATCCGTTATTTCCAGTCTTTTGATAAAAGACATTGTAACTGAAATAAGACTAATGCAGGGCAGGTGAGCCTCACAGTGGGGCTTACCCCAGAGGGTTCTTGGCTTTGCCCAGGAAATAATATAAGGGCAAGAAGGAGGTGGAAGAAAGATTTATTGAAGACTGTTAAAGCTTTGTGACTGCTCTCAGAGCAGGGCTACCTCCTAGGCAGAGAGTAGCAGCTTAGGGCAGTTTCGCAGTCATATTTAAGCCCACTTTTAATTGCATACAGATTAAGGGGTGGTTTACACAGACATTTCTAGGGAAGGGGTATTAACTTTTGGGTCATCCTGTCATTGCTATAGAAAGGGGCAGTAACTCCCGGGTGTTGCCATGGCAATGGTAAATTCGTATGGCACACTAGTGGCCATATGAATCTGATTAGAAAGCTTCTTCCACCCCAGCCCTGTTTTAGCTAGTCTTCAGTCTAGTCCAGTGTCCAAGTCCCACCTCTGGAGGCAAATCCTGCCTCCTACCTCAAGGTGATAGCTCATTGTGCTTTTGATTTGCATTTCTCTAATAATCAATCATGGTTATTTTTAATATACTCATTGGTCATTTCTATGTCTTCTTTTCAGAAATGTCCATTCAGCTCTTTTTCTTGTTTTTTAATTGGATTTTTTATTCTTGCTGCCGAGTTTTTTGAGTTACTTATATATTCTGGTTAATAATCCTAGTCAGATGTATAGTTTGTAAATATTTCCCCCCATTCTGTGGGTTATCTCTTCACTTTGTTGATTGTTTCTTTCACTGACTTTTAGTTTGATATAGTCCCATTTGTCTATTTTTGCTTTTGTTGCCTGTGCTTTTGAGGTCTTACACAAAAAAATGTCAATGTCTGGGAGCATTTCCCCAAAGTTTTCTTCTGGTAGTTTTATAGTTTTGGGCCTAATATTTAGGTCTTAAATCTATTTTGATTTTATTTCTGTATAGAATGAGAGATAGAGGTCTACCTTCATTCTTCTGCAAATGGCTATCCTGTTTTCCCAACACGATTTATTGAGGAGACTGTCTTTGCCTCATTATATCTTCTTTGTTGAAAACGAGTTGATTACAGGCTGGATGCGGTGTGTCACACCTGTAATCCCAGCACTTTGGGTGGCCAAGGCAGATGCATCACATGAGACCAGGAGTTCAAGACCAACCTGGCCAACCTAACAACCCCCCCCTCACATGTCTACTGATAATACAAAAATTAGCCAGGCATGGTGGTGTACAAGCCTATAGTTCCAGCTACTCAAGAGACTGTGGCACAAGAATCACTTGAACTCAGGAGATGGAGGTTGCCGTGAGCCAAGATAATGCTACTGCACTCCAGCCTGGGCAACAGAGTGAGACTCTGTCTCACAAAAAAAAAAAAAGAAAGAAAAAGAAAGAAAGAAAGAAAGAAAGAAAGAAAGAAAGAAAGAAAGAAAGAGGAAAGAAAGAAGAAAGAAGAAGAAGAAAGAAAGAAAGAAAAGAAAGAAAGAAAGAAAGAAAGAAAGAAAGAAAGAAAGAAAGAAAGAAAGAAAGAAAGAAAGAAGAAAGAAAAGAAAGAAAGAAAATAAGTTGGCAGTAAATGCATGGGTTTATACTCTATTCTGTTTCATTAGTCTATGTGTGTTTTTATTCCAGTACCAAGCTGTATTTGTTATGATAGCTTTCTAGCATATTTTGAAGTCAGATAATATGATGCCTCTAGCTTTGTTATTTTTGATCAGGATTGCCTTGGCTTTTCAGGGTCTTTTGTGATTCTATGTAAATTTTAGGAATTTTTTTCTGTTTCTTTGAAGAATATATTTTCTTTTTTTTTTTTTTTTTTAGAAAAAGAGAGAAAAGGAGAAAGAAAGAAACAGCAAAAGAAAGAAAAAAAGAAAAAGAGAGAAAGAGATTTTAGAAAAAGAGAGAAAAGGAGAAAGAAAGAAACAGCAAAAGAAAGAAAAAAAGAATGAAAGAGAAAGAAAGAGGGAGAGATTTTAGAAAAGGAGAAAGAAAGAAACAGCAAAAGAAAGAAAAAAAAGAATGAAAGAGAGAAAGAAAGAGGAAGAGAAAGAGGGAGAGAGAATGGGATTCTTGTTTTATTGCCCAGGCTAGAATACAGTCTAAAAATGGGTATTAAAAACCTCTTTTATGCCAATAATTGTGTTTAACAATGGAGACAGGAAGGA
>PVKP010032053.1:0-26344 GCA_004027715.1 Plecturocebus donacophilus | reverse complement strand
GATAACTTTAATGTAAGAACCATCTTTTAGAAGCAATAAAAACTTGCCTTTTAAAAATAGTCACTTTTCTGTTCTTGTGTCAGTTTGCCAAACACTGCATGTTCTCACTCACAAGCAGGTGTTGAACAATGAAAACACATGGATACAGGTAGGAGAATATCACACACCAGGGCCTGTTGGGGGGTGCGGGGAGCTAGGGGAGGGATAGCAGGAGGTGGGGAGTTTGGGGAGGGATAACATTAGGAGAAATACCTAATGTAGATGATGAGGGAATGGACACGGCAAACCACCATGGCATGTGTATATCTATGTAAGAATCCTGCAAGATCTGCCCATGTACCAAAGAACTTAAGGTATAATTAAAAAAAAAGAAAAAGAAAATAGTCTAAAATAAAATAGTTTAAAATAAAATAAAATAAAATAAAAACTGTTGAAATTTTTAAAGCACCAGTACATATATCTTAAATTACATTGGATAAATTTGTTATACCAATTTTTTAAAATTCAAATATGTATTAAAGAAACACAAAGAAGATTGAAATATTTGGAAATCATAAGCAGTAGAAAGTGTAAGGTGGTAAAATCCATTGATATGGTTTGGCTGTGTCCCACCCAAATCTCAATTGAATTGTATCTCCCAGAATTCCCACATGTTGTGGGAGGGACCCAGGGGAGGTGATTGAATCATGGGGCTGGTCTTTCCCATGATATTCTTATGATAGTGAATAAATCTCATGAGATTTGATGGGTTTATCAGGGGTTTCCACTTTTGCTTCTTCCTCATTTTATTCTCTTGCCACCACCGTGTAAGAAGTCCCTTTTGCCTCCTGCCATAATTCTGAGGCCTCCCCAGCCAGGTGGAGCTGTAAGTCAGATTAAACCTCCTTTTCTTCCCAGTCTTGGGTATGTCTTTATCAACAGCATGAAAATGAACTAACACATCCATTTTATGTTGCGTGAAGTCAAAACTAAACCATAGAATTTGTTCTTCATTACGGATGAGTACAACCGCCTCCATCCCCATAACAAGCTCCCCTGCATCAAATGATAGGAGGAGAATGACCCGTCATCCTGTCTCCTCAGACAAATTAAGGCCATTCTGCACTGCGTCACTTCTGAATGAAAACACTGTGAAGAAATTATACCATAGAATTTTTTCCATCTTTTTTATTATCTTATGGCTTTTATACACTTGGATGATTTAAAAATACTGAATTGATCACTAATTTAGGGAAAAGGTAAACACAATACAAAGACATTTTCCCCTGGAAACATTTAAGCATGGGTTGTCATCATAAAGACCCATTAGCCAACTTTAGTTTGTATTTTCTACAAATAAAATTCCTATGCAGCATGGCCACAATACAATCAGTATTATCAGAAAACCAACATTAAGTCTGGGCATGATGGTTCATGCCTGTAATCCTAGCGTTTTGGTAGGCTGAGGTGGCTGGATCACCTAAAACATGAAGTCAAATTCAGACTGCTCAACATAGTGAAACCTCATCTCTACTAACAATACAAAAATTACCCAGGTGTGGTGGTGCATGCCTGTAATCCCAGTTACTCAGGAGCCTGAGGCAGGAGAATCACTTGAACCTGGAGACAGACGTTGCAGTGAGGCGAGATCCCACCCCCCTGGGCACCATTGCACTCCAGCCTGGGCAAAAGAGTGAGACTCTGTTGAAAGAATAAATAGAAGAAAGAAGGAAAGAAAGAAAGAAAGAGAGAGAGAGAGAAAGGAAGGAAGGAAGGAGAAAGAAAGGAAAAGAAAGACAAAAAGATGGAAAAGAAAGAAAGGAAAAAAGAAATGGAGACAGAAAGAAGGAAAGAAAGAAATGAAATAAAGGGAGAAAGAAAGAAAGAAAGAAAAAGAAAAGGAAGGAAGGAAAGAAAGAAAGGAAGGAAGATGGGAGAAAGAAAGAAAGGAAAAGAAGGAAAGGAAAAGGAAGGAAGGAAAGAAGGAAGAAAGGAGGATGGAAGGAGGGAAACCAACTTTAATATATTACTACTATTGACTCCCTAAACCCTATTCAAGTTTCACCAGTTGTCTCAGTAATGTCCTTCATGGCAACATGATCTACTTTACAGTGAAACATTCCACACAGTTGACACGTCTGTTTATGCTTTTTCAGTGTAGGACATTTTTTACCTTTTGTTTTGACATATGTGACCTTGACACTTTGATGATTTTAAGTCTGTTACTTTATAAGCATATCTCTCAATTTGTATTTGTCTTCTCTTTTCCCATGGTTAGACTCAAGGTATGCATCTTTAGTGACAATACCACAAAGAAGTGCTGTATTCTCATTATATTCTCTCAGGTGATGCATTTTTTTTTTTTTTTTGTGACCTGATGATATTCACATTGATCACTTGAATAAGGTAGAGCTAGCCAGGCTTCTCTGCTATAAAGAAACTCTATAAATTTACCATCCTTAAGTATTTTAGAGGAGTTTATTTTGAAAGTGTTTCTAATTAATCTTTCAATATATGCATTTATTTATTTATAACAATATGGGCTCATGTTTTTGTCTTTGATTCAATGAGTAATAATCCATTTTCCATTGATTATTTAAATTCTCAGACTGACAATTCAATCTTTTAGGATGCCCTTATTATCCTTTAAACATTGCCTTAATTTTTCACAATATATATTCCAGGATCAGATTGTAATTTTTCTGCTCTAGCCCCAGAGTCAGCCCTCATTCTTTTCAATGGAGCATGTCATTCAGAACCAAGTTCTGGGGGCTCAGTGTCCTCATTGCAATTAGGGTATTACTTCTGCCAGTTGCTTGGCCTCTCTGTCTATTTCTCTGTCTCTCTCTATATATATGTATACATATATATGCACATTTACATTGATTTCTTTTTAGATTCCATGATAAGAATACTGATACACCCAGTTTAATCATCAGGCTTCATACTTGTTTATTTCCATTCCATATTTTTAATCTATTCTCTGGCTTTGAGAAATTCTGCACTTGGTTTTGTTTTGTTTTTTCAACTTATTTTCTTATTTTTTCAATTCTTTGTTTAACCAATGTCATATCTCTTTCACCTTCTTCCTGACTCAGATTTCTCTTCACCATGCTTGTGCTCTGACATTCTGTGCCAAATGGCATTTAAAATCCTTAATTACATGAGAAATAAAGAGAAAAAACAACAGACCAAAAAACAAATGCTTAAAATCCTGCATCATTTTAACACTTCAGTTTACTCCAATATTTTTTTCTCAAAAAAGTGAAACAATGTATATTGTGTGACAAGGATAAGCAAATGTTTTCTAAACTGGTGAAAGCTCTGAGAGCTTTACCCTAAGTCACATTTGTTTGTGTGAGCGATTTGAAGTTCTATCATCTAGTTGCCAATCCTGAGCATATTATGACACTCACCTTGTCATCTCTTGAGTGAATGAATGCAGTTCATTCATTCACTCATGCATTCAACAAATGTTCACTGAGCACATATTCAAAATTGAAGATGCTATGGGTGTACAGTTAGTCCTAAGTCCTTCACTCTTGCACCTTATCTTAGAATGATGAAAATGAAAATAGAGAGAAATAAACAAATTATAAGACTGTGATAGATTGTGCTATGCATTGTGTGGGAAGCAATTTTCTGAGAAAAAGAATATCTAGGGAGATATTTCCATTTACTTGTACAAACATAATTCCTTTAATACACTGATATACAAAATTATAGTAAATTGGAGATATAGGCAGAAGTAGAAGAGGCTTTATTTTGTCCACTATAGTGTATATGAAAAATCACTGATGTATTTCAAGCAAGAAAGAGACATTATCAGATTTATACTTTATAAATAAAGATCTGCAGCTCTGTGGGGTTCACTTTACAAGAAATTTTAACTTAGGCCAGGGGTCACTAGTGATGATCTGTAGCTTAAATCTGACCCACTGACTGTTTGTGTAAATAATATTTTATTGGAATGTAGCCATCTCAGCCTATTTTCTACAGCTATAACAGAACACTACAGACTAGTCAATTCATAAAGAACAGAATTGATTTGGTCAATGTTTGGGGGGGCTGGGAAGTCCAAGAGTCTCTTATCATTTGATGTTGGCAATTGGTAAGAGTCATCCCATAGTGGAAGGGCAGAAAAGATGATGGCACTCCCAAGATAGCAGACCCAGTTTTGAAAAAAAGTCATTGTCCATTTAGGAAAATGAGGTCCTTAGAAACTAATAGCCTCCAATAAGCTCCATCTCTTAAAACTGTCCCAATAGCAACCAAATTTCCAACATATGAAATTTTGGAGGGCACATTCAAACCATAGAAGTAGCCATCCTCACTTTTGTATGTTGTAGAAGATGGGTAGGGTGGTGGGAGAAGCTATAGGGGAAGAGGGCAAACCTTGAAATGTTAGACGGTTTTGAATAGCTTCAGGGGAGAATAAGCTGAAGGCAGCTGTTCTCTTCCCCTGAAACAGAAGGAGAGATGTACGTACAAAGAAATGTAGAGGAGTTTATCTAAATAGGCTTGTTTACTTATGTTTACCAGAAACTGACCTTTGATCATCTATGCAGGTGAAATCGCTCCCTGCAAGGGGGGACAACAATGTTAATTACCTACAGATTGTGTTGGCTTCTAGCTTTTGACATTATTTCTGTACTGAATAAAAACAAGCAGCTCCAGCTTATCAAGACTACTGCCCACTCTGTGAGCTGTCTCCTAGCTACTCTACACTGCATACCTCTGTCTGGGTACTCCTTGCATCTGTCACTTGGTCAGAGTCTGCACGACAGACCCGGCAGTTTGTATTGTGTATGACTGCTGTTATTACTCTGATGGCAAAATTAAATAGTTGCCACAAAGATCCCAATGATTCTCAAAGCCTAATATTTTTGTTATGTATCTTTCTAGAAAATGTTTCTTGACTCTTGATTTAGGCAAAAAATAATAGTAGCCGGTTACTAAGGTTTGGTAATATGTATGGCAACACTTGGACAGATTTGAGATCTAAATTGGTAAGGGTAAATATAGAAGATAATTCCTAGTTTTGCAGATTTATGAGTTGATAGATTGTAGTCTTTTTTACTGTAATGCTGCCATAGTTTTTATATTTCACATTTCAATTTCTCTTTTCCTTATAATTTCCATCTCTATTCCGAAATTCCTTGTGTGTTCATGCATGTTGTCCTTCTAGCAGCTTTAACATATTAATGCCAATTATTTTCCTCAGCCATTATCATAACTAATTTTGTCCCACTCGTTTGAAGTTGAGCAGGTTTGAGATTTTGTTTCTGTCTTCCTTGCATCACTGCCTTCAAATACCTTCAACGTCAGCATATGCTTAACATGGGGTTTGGTATTCCAGAGGATTTTCTTGCTGTATGCTTAGCTTTAGGTCCTCATTATGTGCTTGTACCTAGAGAGGATATCACTCCACGCTCTTTTTTCCCTCTCACAGCTATAGATTGCCATTGTTTGTTAATTAGTGATGCTTAACCTGGTCGGGGTTGAGGAAGGCGGATTTTCTCTCGTGTTCAGTTTTAGTCTCAGTCTTAGGCAGATCCTATGTTGTTAAATCTTCAATGTGGGTTTCTTCAGGGTTTCTGCCACTTTCTTATCACTAAGAGCCTTCTGATTCTCTTGGCAGATATTTTTTTCCCCTTTCCCAGGGGTAGAGAACTATTTTCTTTTCCATTTTCTCCAGCTATAGTAAATCTTCTCCTGTTCTCTCAGAATAACAAGATTGTTGCTCCTTTCTCAGCAATAAAGCTTTTGCTCCTTGGAGGAAACAGGATGTAAACAAGATTTTCTCCTTTCTTCAGTAGCAGCTGCTCTCCTTCTCCAGTACCCCTCTGTGGAAGCAACTTTCTCCAGTCTCGCAACCTGCTCCTCCCTCATTCTTTCTTATGATCACCTGATGGAGGTCACTGGGGCAGAGCCTAAGAGTAAGCAGGAACCCCACTATGCCTGTGGCAATGAGACACTGCATGCTGTCACACTAGCCAGTATTTGCACAGCCTCACAGTTCAACCACTTATTTTAATCATTATTGTATAATCAAGGCCCCAGATAGTGAACCTATTGAAAACAGGAGGCATGTAGTAACTATTTTTTAGAACAGGAGGCATATAGAAACTATTTTTTAAAACATTAACCCACATTTTACTGACATTAATTCATTCTAGCCTTATATAATGTGTTTCAATAATCTTTCTATATGTGAGAATTTCAGTTTTTATCACTAAATATGGTATGTGTGTTTCTGTGTGTGTTTATTCTACATTGTTAAATTTATTTGTGCAGAATAATTTTCCAAAAGTAATATTACTTGCTTGAGCATATAATAAGCACATTTAATTTAATTAAAAAATATACTTCTGGTTACTCTAGCATCTTAGAGTTCCACTAGTAATGTATGAGGACTCCTATGTGTCCTGCTTTAACAGGCACTGAATATGATTCATTGTTTGATTTTCCAAACTATTCATTGATATTGTAATATTTTTGATAAGCTTTTCCCTAATTAAAGACTTTTCGTATGTCAGTTGGATATTTGCACCATTTTTTGTGGATTTTCTGTTTTTAATTTTGACCCATTTTACACTGCATTCTTTATTTTTTCTATCATCTTTAAAAGCTATTTAAAAATATTGGTATTTAATATTCTCTATTAGACGCTTTCTATTTCTATTTTTGACCTGTAATCTTTGGGCAAAATCTTATATACTTATACATTTACTATAATTTAATGCTTAATGGGAGAGGATGAATATGTAAGGAGACCTATTATTAGTCTTTTAAAGATATATTTATTGAACTTAACATAGTTGTAATATACCTGGAATATCCTTATTACACTCTTTTTTAAACTTTGGTATGTGTCCATATAGCACTTTTCATGCCAAAGTTTCCACCTGCTTTCAGTGGCCTTTTCAGGCAGAGATCAAAAGAAGACTATGCAATATAGATCCCTAACACAGAGAAAAGATCTGAAGCAGGAAATCAAAGAAGTTCCCCTGAGATTTCATTTTCTCATTTATCCTCACTGTGGTGCAGAATAAAAATGTTAAACTCCAAATTCTAGGAAAAAGATTAACCAAAAATTGCACCATAATAAATAGAGTGCTCAGATTTTAATCCAACAAATTGATCATTTAGTGTTTTCCTAAGTTTTCTATCACCTAGATTAAAATAACATTATCTTTCTTTTTTGTTTATCTTACAAATATGCATGTGTGTGCTTGAGTTATTTATAATACTGTTCTGCAGATCAATATTTTGTGAAAATTCTTTCACTTAATCCTCATAATAATCTTGATATGTGAATAATCGTTTTTCACATTTCACAACTGAGAAAAATACCACAAAAGTCTGTGTCACTTTCAAGATTACACAAAGACTAGAATAAGAGAAGTGAGACTAAAGTCCATTCTTATATTTTTGAGTGAATTTCTTTCCAAACAAAATTCATCATATTGAGTTGACCATTTCATATATAAATCGCAGAGATGATGTCATTTTTTTCAAGATAGGCTTGCATTTTCCTTCCTGTCTACACTACTATACACTTATTCTGATGCAAAGATGATCATCTCCCTACCCTGCTACCAGGTAAACTCTTCTGTATTGCTCATTATTGTATTCCAATGCCTGGCATAGATCCTGGATTCAAATTGAGAAGTTCTGTAATAAATGTATTTGAACAAATGTTATTAATGAATGTTAAATGGTACAAGCATGAATAAAAGTATCAAAAGCCTTTTCTTTTGTGGCTAAAAATTGTTGCAATATTTTAAAAAGGAAGTTTATTCCATGTATACTTAATTATGTTTTAAAAATATTACAAAATTAAAGGTACCTAAGATTTTATCCTGGTTTTCTTAATGGATTAAATAACAAGGACACATATGAGAAAATCAACATTATGTTATTATTGCAGAACATTTCAAATACTTTTTATTTAAAGGATATATGCCATTTGTATGCCTTCAAGCTGTTAATGAATTAAACAAATATTATAAAATGTATTGCTTATATAAAATAAATTTAAAACATTACAATTTTAAATGCATGTAACTAATTCGTTATTTGTGTATGTATAACCTAATCACTAGTATAAAATATCCAGCTTGTTAAATATTTTATTTAACGAAATTTTAATAAACTTACTCTTCCTTTTAATGGAAATATAAAAATTTCTATTTTTATATTAAATGTTTCAAGTATATTATAAAATGTGAACTCAATTATTAAAAATAATTTGATGGTTTCTATAAGGTTTGTATATATACATTGTATAAAACTTTATATATATGTATATATATATGCAAATCATTAGAGTATGTTAGTAAGTCAGGTTGTGAAAAGCATTTTTTCTATTTACACATTATGAGACCACTATATAATATTTGGATTGCAGTAAACTCGGAAGTGACCATCTATTCTGTACTTAGAATTCTCAATCTACTAAGATTTATCAAAAACATTTGTTTTATATATTCAGAAGATAAAATATTTTTGTATATTTTACTTAAGTAAATATATATCTTTTCTTAAAATAACTGCCTAAAGATGCTTGATTTTAGGGTGCACTTTTTTTAAGTAATATAGCTTTTTTCTGGGAACTTGAGAGCCATGTTTGTAAAGAAAAAAAATAATTAACATATCTTGACTTAAATTTTGATTGATAAATCTTAAAGGAAAGATAAATCCAAAAAATTATGATGAAATAAATAAGGAAGAATATTTAAAAACTACTAAGTTTTATGAATAATAATTGTAAATAATTTAAAAGTAGACACAGATTATGTTGAACTGGGTATATACGTTTGTAGATGGATAAGGGTATAGTTGTAGAAAAGGTAGAAATTTATCAGTGAGGTAATGTTCATCTGGAGGAGAAGTATATTTTATAAAAAAGTACAAAACTGTTTTGAAATATATGGTGTGAGGCCAAAACTAGGTTCTACTCTATACACTTTTTTTTTCTTTTCTGAGATAGAGTCTTGCTCTATTGCCCAGGCTGGATTGCAGTGGCATGATCTCAGCACACTAGAACCTCCACTTCCCGAATTTAAGTCATTCTTCTGCCTCAGCCTCCTGATTAGCTGAGATCACAAGCAGACACCATCACACCCAGCTAATTTTTGTATTTTTATAGAAATGAGGTTTTACCATGTTGGTCAGGCTGGTCTCAAACTCCTGACAACATCATGTTCTGCATATCTCATCCTCCAAAGTGCTAGGATTACAGGCATAAGCCACTGCTCCCGGCCTACTCTATACACTTTTTAAAAAGACTGTATTAACTAACAAGTAAAAAATAGACACTACTTTAAATTGCATTAGTCTTTCTAAAGTACTACAAATGGGGACAAATATGCTCAAAAGAAAATCTCCTGAAAGAAGTGAGTACATTCTCTAATCAGTCCTTTACTTGTAATTATAACATAATGGAGGATGTCTGGAGTGGTAGGTGATTAAATGTAATAACCTCCGTTTCAGTTAAATAGCAGAAGCTTCATTAGGGAAATAAACAAAATGTTCACAAACTAGGTCATTATTATTGTTTAATAGTCATTATTTATTTAGGTAATTATGGGCCATCTAGGGCTAACTTTGCATCTTGCTTTTACAGGTGTGGCTCTATAATCTATATTAGGAAAATAATAAGAATATTTAGAGCTTTTAAAAAATTCTCCAGATGGCTACATTCAGACCCCTAAAAAAATTATCCTAAAACTTTATTTTTTATTTTAAAAATTATTTTATTACTTACTCTACAAATATTTATTCAAATTCCTCTTAATATATGTTCTGTTATACAGTCACTAGCACAGTTTTGAAAACAGATGATGTTCTGTTCCTACCTAGATTGTGTGCTGATGTCAGAATAGAAAATACACAATTTAAATACACATTAATTCTATAATTTCAGATTGTGATAAAAATAGAAAAAACAAAGCAAGACAGTCATTTCTGGGAGCTAGAGGTCAAATCTGTTTGGGTGCTTAGGGAAAGTTTTGATGAGGAAGTAATGTTAGAGTTAAAATTCCAGTAACAACAAAAACTCAGTCATGGGCAGAATTGGACTCAAACATTCCAGACAGAAGAAATGAAAAGGTCAAGGCCCTAAGCCTGAAATAGATTTAGAGTAACACTGAGAATTTTAGCATGGATTAAACATAATGAGAAAGGGATGCATGGTTGGCTATCGACAGAAACAGAAGTATGAAATATACCCTATCT
Source organism: Plecturocebus donacophilus (assembly GCA_004027715.1). Classification (NCBI taxonomy): domain Eukaryota; kingdom Metazoa; phylum Chordata; class Mammalia; order Primates; family Pitheciidae; genus Plecturocebus; species Plecturocebus donacophilus. The sequence goes on along the minus strand of PVKP010032053.1, from coordinate 16,123 downwards.
TCTTGAGAGTGATGATCTAAAATATTTACAGACTGGAAGAACAATATCCTTCTGTGGGTTGTCATGAAGTATCACTATAAGATAAAGCATATTTTCCTCTGATATGGCTTGAATGTGTCCCCACCCAAATCTCATTTTGAATTGCCACATCTTGCAGAAGGAACCTGGTGGGAGGTCATGGAAACATAGGAACAAGTTTTTCCTGTGCTGATCCAGATACAGTGAATAAGTATCATGATATCTGATGGTTTTAAAAATAGGAGTTTCTTTGCACTAGTTCTCTCTCTCTTTGCCTGCCACCAGCCATGTAAGACATGACTTTCTTCTTCTTGCCTTTCACTATGATTATAAGGCTTCCTTAGCCACGTGGAACTGTAAGTCCTTTAAAGCTCTTTTGCTTCTCAGTCTCAGGTATGTCTTTATTAGCAGTATGAAAATAGACTAATACAGCAAATTGGTACCAGTAGAGTGGGGTATGTTGAGAAGATACCCCAAAATATGGAGGTGATTTTGAAACTGGGTAACAGAAAGAGGTTGGAACTGTTTGGAGTGCTCAGAGGAGACAGAAAAATGTGGGAAAGTTTGAAACTTCCTAGAGACTTGTTTAATGGCTTTGCCCAAAATGCTGGTAATGATATGGACAATGAAATCCAGGGTAAGTTAGTCTCAGATGGAGATGAGGAACTTGTTGGAAACTGAAGCAAAAGTGACTCTTGTTAGGTTGCAGCAAAGAAACTGGTGACATTTTGCCTCCGCCCTATAGATTTATGGAACTTTGAACAGGAGAGAGATGATTTAGGGTATCTCACAGAAGAAATTTCTAAGCAACAAAGCAGTAAAGATGTGACTTGGGTACTGCTAACTCATTCAGTTTTATAAGGAAAGCAGAGCATAAAAGTTCAAACAATTTGCAGTCTGACAATGCAATAGAAGAGAAAATTCCATTTTCTGAGATGAAATTCAAGCCAGCTGCAGAAATTTGCAAAAGGAACAAGTAGCTGAATGTTAATCCCCAAGACAATGGGGAAAATGTCTGCAGGGTATCTCAGAGGTCTTCATGGCAGCCACTCCCATCACAGGTCTGGAGGTCTAGGAGGAATAAATGGTTTTGGGGGCCAGGCCCAGGATACCCATGCTATGTATGGCCTAGGGACTCAGTGCCCTGCATCCCAGCTGCTCCAGCCATGACTAAAAGGAGCCAAGGTACAGCCTGGGTCATGAAATCAGACAGTGCCAGCTCCAAGCCTTGGCAGCTTCCTCATGGTATTGAGCCTGCAGGTGCACAGAAGTCAAGAATCACAGTTTGAAAACTCTGCCTAGATTTCAGAGGATGTATGGAAACGACTGGATGTCCAGGCAAAATTTTGCTTCAGAGGTGGGGCCCTCATGGAGAATCTCTGCTAGGTTAGTAAAGAGGAAAATGTGGGGTCAGAGCACACAAAGTCCCTACAGGGCACTAGCTAGTAGAGATTCAAGAAGAGGGCCACCATCCTCCAGATCCCAGAATTGTAAATCCACTAACAGCTTGAACTGTGTACCTGGAAAAGCAGCAGACACTCAACACAACCCTGTGAAAGCGGCCAGGAGGGAGGCTATCCCCTGCAAGGAAACAGGGGCGGATGTTCATGAGGCTATGAGAGCCCACCTCTTGCATCAGTGTGATCTGGATGTGAGACATGGAGTCACAGGAGATCATTTTGCCACTTTAAGATTTGACAGCCAAGCTGGATTTTGAACTTGCATGGGGCCTGCAGCCGTCTGGTTTTGGCCTATTTTTCCCATTTGGAATGGTTGTATTTACCCAATGCCTGTACCCACATTGTATTGAGGAAGTAACTAACTTGCCTTTGATTTTATGAGCTCATAGGTGGAAGGTACTTGCCTTGTCACAGATGAGAATTTGGACTATGGCCTTTCCAGTTAATGCTGAAATGAGTTGAGACTTTGGAGGACTTTTGGGAAGGCATTATTGATTTTGAAATGTAAGGACATGATAATTAGGAGGGGCCATGGGTGGAATTATATGGTGTGGCTGTGTTCCCATCCAAATCTGAACTTGAATTCCCATGTGTTATGGGAGTAACCCAGTGGAAAGTAATTGAATAATAGTAGCAAGTCTTTCCTGTGCTGTTCTTGTGATAGTGAATAAATCTCACAAGGTCTGATGATTTTAAAAATGAGAGTTCCCCTGCACAAGCTCTCTTTTACCTTGTCTGCTGCCATGTGAGATGTGCCTTTTGCCTTCTTTCATGATTGTGATGTCTTCTCAGCCACATGGAATTGTAAATCCATTAAACCTCTTTCTTTTGTAAATTCCCCAGTCTTGGGTACATCTTTATCAGCAGTATGAAAGTAAAGTAATACATCCTACAATCAAAAACACCACAGCAGCTCCTATCCAGACTGTGCTAGCAACTTATTTCAAGTGAGTGTTTATATTTCATGCCATAATGAGAAATTTTGATTTTATAATTTTAATGAAAACATAGAAACAGAGCATATGTTTCACTATTTACATAGCTTGTACTCTGTAATTTTGACACTTTGTAATATTTAATAGAGACACCACATGCTTTACTCCTCTGAGAATTTGTGTGTGGTTGAGGAAGGCATATAAACCTTGACTGTCTAAGTCTACTCTGGATAATTATGGATTGTTTGGGGGCCCGTATCCTGATGAAAGAAGGAACTGAAGGCTAAAATGGCTCCTCCTGAGTATTTTTAAGAATCATAAAGCCACTAGTGATTCTACATTCTTAGAGAAGCCAATAGACATTTTATTAAAAGATAGAGTCTTTCTGTGTCCCCTAGGCTGCATTGCAGTGGTGCAATCTTAGCTCACTGCAACCTCTGCCTCTGGGGGTCAAGCGATACTTGTGCCTCAGCCTCCCAAGTAGCTGGGACTACAGGTGTGCACCATTCCTGGCTAATTTTTGTATATTTAGTAGAAGAGAGGTTTATCCATGTTGGCCAGGCTGGTCTCGAACTCCTATCCTCCAGCAATCCACACTCTTTTTCCTTTCAAAGTGCTGGGATTACAGGTATGAGCCACCGCTCCTGGCCACCAATGGATAATATTTTAGCTGATTACCTCTTGAGATATCCCTGATGAATTATAAAAATGTCATAAGGTTTGGGGCCAGGAACAGTACTTCACACCTGTAATTCTAGCCCTTTAGGAGGCCGAGTCAAGTAAAGAACTTGGGGCCCAGAGTTCAAGACTAGCCTTGCCAACATAGTGAAACCTCATCTCTACTAAAAATACAAAAATTAGCCAGGCGTGGTGGCGGGCACCTATAATCCCAGCTATTCAGGAGGCTGAGGCAGGAAAATAGCTTGAACCTGGGAGGTGGAGATTGTGGTGAGCCAAGATCGTGCCATTGCACTCCAGCCTGAGCAACAAGAGCAAAACTCTGTCTCAAAAAAAGTCATAATTTTCATAAGTTATTGAAAACTGGGTAACAAATCCATCATACATGCTAAGATTTTTCTGCACCAATGCAGGATTAAAATATGATAATTTTCACAGTGCAACATTGAGTTACTAAGGTAAGCTGGAAAAATGATGATGATCACATTACTCTCTGATTGAGGATCCTTTCAGTTGCCAGTTTTGCTAATGCTGTATATTGCTTCACTCAGAATAAACTTCAGGATTTTCTGTAGTGCCTCTTTGTGTCATAGAGTCTGGAAAGGGAAGAAAAACGCTTTCAATATTTTCTCAAAGCTAAGATCCTCGGAGTAGACACACAAGATGTAAATGTAGAATTGAGCAATGTGAGATAACATTCATCTGGGAAGAGGCCATCTCTTTTCAAGTAGAGCAGTAGTAACATATGTTTTTTCTGGGAATGCCACAGTGGAGTTTCTAGTATACAATCCTCATCACCATGGAGGATGCAAGTTTGGCAGTGATTTTGTAAAGTCACTTTTTTACTGATGTGTAGATTCAAAGGTTTTTGCTTCTCTGTCCCATACATTCTAAAACTTAATAATCTGTAATATATTTCCATGTGAATAAGCTAGCTAGAGTTTGCAATACAATAAACAAATCTGCAATAGAATAAAACAGTTTCTGACAAATCAGATTATATGGCTTAGGCAAATAAAGAAATTTATTGACACATGAAAATATAAAAGCAAGATAGTTATCGTCAGAAATGCCTGAACCCAAAGGCTCAAATAGTGTTTGATTTTCCTCCTCTACTTCATGTAGTATTCACTCTTAGGTACTATGTTGTGTCACAACTCAAATCTATGCATCTTACAACCACAACAAAAAATAATTTTACCCAAATTTAATTAAATTTCATGCAAATCATTATCACTGGATTAAGTGTCATCTCAGACCCATCCTCAAACCAGGTACCATGGCTAGGTTGCAAAAAAATAACAGACCAGTGCAAGGCTATGCACCCACCTCTGTAGCAAGGGTGAGCAGGCCTTCAGTCCCATTTGGTCTACATATATGAGAGCAAAGAGGGATGATTTTTGAAAAAAACTAGTTATTATCAAAGCAGGTAAATGGATGCAGGGCAAAAAAACACAAGCACATAAAACCCTCCCCCAACAACCTCCTTCACTCTCTTTCTCACAGACATACATATTACATAAGAATCTTAATTTCAGAAACAAGGCAATTCAAACATTGTTAACAAAATCTAACAAGCTTAAATGACAGTTATTGCATAACTTAAAACACCAATAGTTTTTGTTTTGTTTTTTTGAAGAGGATTGTTACTTAAAAAGCTGCTATTCTAAAAAAGTCTTGATATGTAGGAATGTTCTCTATGGCTTGATGATTTAATTGTGATTTATGGAATAAAATATTTCTAGGCCTAAATCCTAAATCAGACACTTATTAATGTATGATCTTTGATTGTGTAATCTGAATAAGCTATGATTTATTTAGTTTTAAAATATCAGTAATAGTACTGTTAACTGAGCTAGTATAAGAAATAAGGTAAATTGCTTGGGAAAATTTAATTGCCTAATATATAGTGTCTTTGGTCACAATAATTATATATATTTGGGGGGGAAATAAATACATTAATGATGTCAGGTGAAATCCCATAAAATTAGAATTTCACAAAGTTCAGTATCATAAAATGATTTCTATTGTTTCATATGATATGCCTTTTGTATTTCTTGAAGTTTAAATAATTATTCATTAACTGGAGCTATATGACATTGATTTATATATCAAAAGTTACAGTATCATGTAATTGAATCTCAGCAAGTACAGATAATGGATATCAAATATATCACATTTCTTCCTCAGCCTTTCTGTGGCCACAAGAGCATTTGTACAAATCGAATAAAATGAGTGAACATTAATGTGTTAGTATAAGTAAGGCAATACCTGTGGCATGAGGAGCTTAAAATATATTATACCATGTCTACTCCACTAATACTGTTTTGTGGTGAAATTAAAACTAAATTAACCATGTGTGACAAATTTGATGGTCCAAAAGAAGTGACTAAAATCGTACAAAAGAAGTGAGTACAGTTGCTATTGTCTCACTAAATCAGTGGACACAGTTCTGTTCAGATTATATATGAACTGCATGAATCTAAATTCAGCATTGTCATCTTCTGGAAACACTTTCTGCTTTTGTAACGGATATGATAGTGATAAGTATGATTTTAAATTAAAGAAATAAAATACAAAGAATTTTTGAAATACTGGGCAAAATATAACCCTAATGAAAAAATGTCAACACATATATGACTATAAAAAAGTTTCATAAAAAATATCTATAGTAAAATGAGATACCAATACAAATTTGAAAATAATTAAATCACAAGTAGAATATAGTCATCCCTTCATACACACAGGATTGGTTACAGAACCCAGCTGATAATCCAAATCCACAGAAACTCAAGTCCCTGATATAAAATGGCACAGCATTCACATATAACCAATGCTCATCCTCCTGTATACTTCAAATAATCTCAGATTATTTATAATATCTAATGCAATATAAATGTCATATACACTGTATTTTTAAGCATTATTATTATTTATTATTGTATCATTATTTTAATTGTATTTTCAAAAGATATTTTCAATCCATAGTTGGATGAATCTGTGGATGATGGGACCTGTAGACTCCCAGGGAAAACTGTACTTGAATATAGAACAGTAATTATAAGAGGCCCCAAAAGTGTCTTCCCACTGTATTTATTGTTTACCTGCTCTGAGCACTTTGTCTTATTACACTTTGCTCTCAGTTCCTACTCTATTGAAACACCATAAGTTAACAAAAAATGGAGGGCAATGGGGAATCAAGAACAGAAAAAAGTCAGGGAGTTGAGTGTAAAGAAGAAACATATTTCAAAGCAATGTGGTTTTTGATAAAATCATTTAGATACAAGGCAAAATAATGATAACAAATAGGGATGTACTCTGTGTGGTGTCTGTGGGGACCTGAACAGCAGCAGGAAGCATCCAGAAATGAAAAATTAGAAACTTGAGATTAATGTATGAAGATAATAATGAAGCTTTGAAAGCCATGATAGCAAATTTGAAATTATTTCTAACAGCACAGGAATGTCAGGACACATTTTTACAGGGTAGTGTGTGTATGTATTGGGGGCAGGGTGATCAAATTTTTATTCTAGAAATATTGCTGAAGATGCACCTGAAAGAGATGGAGAGAGTCACTGAAGATAGGAGGTCTTATACTAATCCAGGACAAAGCCACATTCGAAGTCTTGGCAGAACTGTGACGAGTAGGGTCCAGGCATAGGACTTGAAATCCTAGGTAGCTGCCTTTTCTTTAATCATCCTGATTGGAAGGAAGCATGTGGCCCCACCTGAATTTATATCTTTAGGCTTAAGAAAAATGTATCCTGATGTAGAAATAGACTAGCTGTCTAGAAATTCCCAGGATATTTTTATGCACACAAAATTCATAGGTATTCACTCCAGTATATGATTTATAAATAAGTTTTTACTTGATATTTTGTGGAATAAGCAAGAGTATTTTAAGAGAAGTCAAAACGTCCTGCTTCTGTTTCCACCCTCTTATTGAATTACTGTCAACCTCAGAAAAAATTCAAATCCTTTCAGGGACCCTGTTATCGTTTTGGGGAGATTAGACAAATTGGATTTGATAGTCTAGGTTAAATTAAATAAAATTGGCAATATTTGACCAATTTCAGTTTATAAAACTAGCAAACGTATATGGCTCTACTTACTATTTTTCTTTTCATTTAAAAAAATTCCACATGTAATTTTTCAAAATGTAGAGAACCCCAAAACCAGAACCCTTGTTTTTACTCTTAAGGTCAGTGGAAAACAAAGCCAACATGCTTTTATATTTACTGAAAAATGATTGCTGTAGACATATCTAAATATGTATAAATTATACTTATGTTTTGTAATTACAAATAACTCATAACACCAGCTCTTTACTTCTGCCACAGTTGCAGATGCCTTAGGCACATCTCTAAGGATAGGATATTGTTTAATAAACAGGTACTATATTCATAATTAGAGGAATGAAAAGTTAAAATTAATTTCTTGGACATTTTTTTTCCTTTTTGTAATCTTATCAAAGTGAAGCCCCATGTTCATTATTTCTCAGAATAAAAGTACTCCTGAATGCCTTTGGTAATTGACCTATAATGATGATAATTTTCTCTTTGCCTGAGAAAATTACTTTTAATTTTAAATTTCTTCTTAATCTTATGGGAATGATTCACTTTGTCAATTCACTTGTTTTTTATTTTCCATTTTAATTAGTCTCAATTTAATTACAATTGATTGAGCTGAAATATCAAACATAAACTACCTGCATGAATAGAAAAATCTCATTTTCTCAGTAGCCATCAACTTACATGTTAGAGAGAAATATACAAGGAACTCCTTTGCATGTGCTTGCGTACATGAACTTCCACGTTCATTTTCCAGAGATTTTAATAAATTGATTTTTTAGAAGAAGAAAGAACAGTAACATCATCCCTGGAGTCTAAGTTACTCTTCTTCACTCTTCTTTTGCAGACAGAAAGCAAGAGCAAGAGAGAGAGAGAAAACTTACAGATGATTCTTATATATGATCAAAGTTAAGAAGCAGAAATTCTATGCATTTATTCTCTGTCATTAATTTCCTTCTACATTTCTTAGTCTAATTACAGTATTTTGATATAGTTAAACACCTTTTAAAAAATATAATTGCAATTAGACAGTGTTAGAAAATTAGGTTTAATCTTTTTTTCCTTTCCCAGGTGATTATCAGAATAGCTGTCATTTATCCTTATTCTATGTTCATCCAGTTTTCCCTGTTGTATAAATGAGATTTAAGAGATTAGTGCCAAAATAATATTTTTAACAGGAAATCTTATTAAACATTGCCACGTGGGAGACCTAAATCCAGGGCAATTCTATCAGGACAGCAACCCCTCTTTATTCCCTATCCTGCCTCAATACCAATTTATCCACTTAGTGTTCATTCCCAACTGTGAAATAATATTTTAAGTTTTATTATAATAGTTTTCATAAGATTCCCAAATGATAAGAGTATAAAATTTTTAGTAAATTAAAATATATGTGAATATTAGCATTTAATATCTGGTTAAAACAAAAGTATAACTATGAAATTTTAATTACAATTGCAGCTGACTTTCATACTGTTGGGCAGTGAACATTCTTAATATATTATATATTTTTAAATTTTAATAAATATGATCAATTTTCAATGAAACACTTTATTTCAAAAATGATTAAACAATCTGCTAAAATGAAAAACATTATGAATCAAAAAATACAGAATTTGAGTTGAATGTGTATCTTTCTGTAAGTGATGTATTTTGTATTATGTAAGTATAAAATAAGGGGTCTATTATAAATTCCCTCTCCATTGTCATGTGTCTAAATGAATGTCATGCATTTTATAATGTTTCCTTTGGAAGTACATTTTTTTTTTTTTTTTTAAAGTATGGTCAACTAGCTTTTGGGAACTTTTCAACTGAATGGTCCTTAAATATTTTACTTATTTTCAACAACAGGCAAGCAGAGAGCCAAATCATGAATGAACTCTCATTCACAATTGCCACAAAAAGAATAAAAGACTTAGAAATACAGTTAACAAGGGAGGTGAAGGACGTTTTCAAGAACTACAAGCCACTGCTTAAAGAAATTCGACCTGTAATCCTAGCACTTTGGGAGGCCGAGGCGGGCGGATCACGAAGTCAAGAGATCGAGACCATCCTGGCCAACATGGTGAAACCCTGTCTCTACTAAAAATGCAAAAAAATTAGCTGGGTGTGGTAGCGCATGCCTGTAGTCCCAGCTACTCGAGAGGCTGACGCAGGAGAATTGCTTGAACCCGGGAGGCGGAGGTTGCAGTGAGCTGAGGTCGCGCCACTGCACTCCAGCTCGGTGCCTGGTGATGGAGTGAGACTCTGTCAAAAAAAAAAAAAAAAAGGAAATTCGAGATGATACAAACAAATCAAAAATCATTCTGTGCTAATAGATAGAAAGAATATGGTGAAAATGGCCATGCTGCCCAAAGCAATGTATAGGTTCAATGCTATTCTGATTAAACTATCATTGACATTCTTCACAGAATTAGAAAAAATTATTTTAAAATTTATATGGAACCAAAGACAATCCTAAGAAAAGGAGCAAAGCTGGAGGCAACATACTACCCAATTTCAAGCTATGTTACAAAGCTATAGTAACTAAAATAGCATAGTACTGGTAAAAGAACAGACACATAAATAAAGAAAACAGAAATAAGAGAACTCAGAAATAAGATTGCACACCTATAACCATCTGATCTTCAACAAACCTGACAAAAACATTCAGTGGGGGAAAGGATTCCCTATTTAATAAATGATTCTGCCTAACCAAGGTGGCAAAACCACATCTCTACTGAATATACAAAAAATTTAGCCAGGCATGGTGGTGTGCTCCTCTAATCCCAGCTTCTGGAAACTGAGGCAGAAGGATTACTTGAACCCAGGACACAGAGGTTGCAGTGAGTGGAGATATCATCATTTCATTCCAGCCTGGGAGAAAAAGCAAGACTCTGCCTCAAACAAATAAATAAATAGTTCTGGAGAACTGGCTTGCTAAATGCAGAAAAATGAAACTGGACCAATTTTTTCCACCCTATGCAAAAATCAACTCAAAATTCATTAAAGACTTAAATGTAAAACTCAAAACTATAAAGACCCTAGAAGAAAATTTATACAATATCATTAAGGACATAGGCAGGGGCAAAGATTTCATGATGCAGACACAAAAACCAATTGTAATGAAAGCAAAAATTGACAAATGGCATCTAATTAAATTAAAGAGCTTCTGCACAGCAAAAGAAACTATCATGAGAATGAATAGAAAACCTGCAGAATGGGGAAAAAAAATGTCTGCAGTCTATCCATCTGACAAAGGGCTAACATTCAGCATCTATAAAGAATTTAAACAAATTTGCAAGAAAAAAAAACAACGCTATTAAAAAGTGGGCATGGACATGCACAGACACGTCTGAAAATAAGACATACATGTAGCCATAAATATGAAAAAAAGCTCAACATCACTGCTCACTAGAGAAATGCAAATGAATACCACAATGAGATGCCATCTCATACCAGTCAGAATAGCAATTAAAAAGTCAAAAAACAATAGATGCTGGCAAGGTTATGAAGAATAAAAAGCACTTATACTGTTGGTGAGAATCTATATTAGTTTAACCATTGTGAAAGACATTGTGTGTGGCAATTCCTCAAAGGCCTATAGGCAGAAATACCATTTGAACCTTCAATCCCATTACTGGTATATACTCAAAGGAATATAAATCATTCTATTATAAAGATACACGCATGTGTGTGTTCTTGAAGCACTATTCACAATAGCAAAGACATGAAACCTACCTATATGCCCATCAGTGATAGAGTCAATGGAGAAAATGTGTTACATATAATCCATGGAATACTATGCAGCTATAAAAAGGAAAGAGATCGTGTCTTTTGCACTAACAGCAACAGAGTTGGAAACCGCTATGCTCAGCAAACTTACACAGGACGAGAAAACCAAATACTGCATTTTCTTAGTTATAAGTGAGATCTGAACAATGAGAACACATGAACACATGAGGATAAACAACACACACTGGGCCCCTTCAGAGGGTGGGGGTTGGGAGGAGGGAGAGCGTCAAAAAGAATAGCTAATAGATGCTGCGCTTGATACCTAGGTAATGGGATGATCTGTGCTGCAAATCACCATGGCACAGGTTTATCTATGTAACAAACCTTCACAGTCTGCAGTGTACCCCTGAACTTAAAATAAAAGTTGGAAGAAAAACAAACAAAAAAATTGTAAGTAGGTCCTTTTTAGAAAAAGGCATTCATTTCAAAATTATGTGTTGAGACATATGTTTCTGGCATGAGGGATGCAACAGATCAAATCCTACCCTTCTAGTACTCTTTGCTTAGTAAAAACAAATAAAATATTTATTTTGCAAATTTTCAGCAGTAGCAGATTGTTTGAAAAGTAATTATAAGACAGAAAATAGAGTTATGGTTGCCAGGGGAAAATACTTAAAATAAATCTAACCAAAATAAGTATAATCTATACAAGGAAAACTATAGAATGCTGGTGAAAGAAATAAAAATCACAAAAAGAAAAGATATTTCATGCTCATAGAATGGAACAAAGTTAGTATTGTTAAAATAACAAAACTACCTAAAATAATGTACAGAGTCAATGTATTCCCTATCAAAATAATAACACTCTTTACAGAAATTATCAATAAAGTTCTAAAATTTATCTGGCATTACAAAATACTCCAGATAGCCAAAATAATCCTGAGAAAAAGAAACAAACCTGGTAGCATCAAATCAACTAACATCAAAATTTACTACAAATCTATAATAATCAAAACAGCTGGGACTGTCATCAAACAGACACATAGACCAATGGGACAGAATAGAGGACTTAAATAAAAATCTATACATTTACAGCCAAGTCTTTGACAAAGCCACCAAGAAAAATACAGAGAATCAAAGCATACAGAAAGGCAATAAGAAAGGTATGTATATTGATTAATGATACTGAAGATATCTTGGGGAGTTTTATTATATTCACTTTTACCACCTAACATTTCAATCAATAAGAAATTTTTGCATTTTCTTTTCCAAAGCCAAAACTATGGCTTTGGAAACTAAAAGAGTAAGAAAAACCAACACACAAACAACAAAAAATAAAACAAAAACCAAGAATGTGCTAACAAATGTTACAAAATTATTTTAATGAAGAATTCATTGAGAAATATTTTTACAATGACACTATTATAGATTCATTAGTACATAGTTCTTAAGTTGTCTTAATTATGATCAGGACATATTGTTATTAGTAATTGTGGTGATTCAATGCACCATAGTATTCATTTAAAACATGTATAGTCATCTTATTAGTTATACATATATTTTTGATAAAGAATGTTGATCAAATTAAAAAATAAGACAAAAATGCTCAAACAAAAATTATATGCTTTTAGCTTTTAGTAAATGAGAGATAGATGCATAATTAATTGCTCTCTGGGTTGTAATTGCCATGCAAAAATGTTACTTTTTGTGCTTCCTCACATCTCTAGGACTGCCCCGGGATCAGCCAGCTACATTGCAAAACTTCCTGTGAGCCCAATCATTGTGACACTGCTTTACCTCTACTTCTTACCATCAATTTCTTTCTTTTATCTTATTTATTTATTTTTTTAAATTTCACAGTCTTTTCCAAAATCTAGGGAGCCTTCTTGATCAACACTGAAGCACAGCTTAGAAGCACAGGAAAGTTAAGATTTCCAGGGCAATCCTCAACTAACAGAGGACAGAACCCAGTGAATGTAGGTTCAGGACTTCTCTTTAGGATGAACAATTCTTAGGGGCATTCTTTATGTTTCCAAATAGTTTTCCAAGAATTGAAATATTCTTTACAAGCAAAAAAAATCCCCAAAATGGAATCTAATATTAGCTTTGTATTATGCCTTTTCTCAGTTTTTCTGTTTCCTCATTCCTATATGGGATCACTTTCCAAATTCAAGCAAATAGGTGATGTGGAACTTAAATATGCACCCAAGTCTTTGTCTCATAAATTATTTTCAGGGAATCCAAATAAAATAAGTGGCAATGAACTAGTCTTAGGAAAGAGATCATCAATATCGAATTCTGAAACTGGATCTCACTGGCTAGGTGACATGTTCTTCTTATTATTGATAAGAGAGTACTGATGCCTCCTCTATTATTTCAGAATTACAAAGGCTTTACATTTTAGTCCTTTGACTCATATATGGAAGAAAAGTTTTGGGTTTTCTAGAAACTGTAACAGTTCAACAGTTTTAGAACAACAGGAATTATAAATATTGTAGAATTAGATAACTTTTGTCAACTTACATTAAAAGCCTTGAAGAAAGCAAATGGCAGATTCGTATCAGCCAACTATTAACTCAAAGTTGACGGTGGAATGCAGAATCCCTCCATGACAGGTTACAGAGTCCCTTGTCTTTTACAATCAGAAGACAGATTATTAAAAACAGACACGCAACTTAATTTTAAGCCTGCAGTTTGACCAGAGTTGCAAAAGGAAGTGTAAGCCAAGCTCAGCGTGACTCTTATGTTAAAATCAGGGCCTCCTAGGCAGGAGTAGTTCCCTTAGACATTGAAAGGGGATGTTTGGAAGAAGTCACTAAAACCAACCACATTCTCAGGTTATCCTAAAACATCCCAATCAACAAAAACAAACAAAATAATTACCTTCTTAGAGGAATACAGTAGCCACTCATTGTCTGGAGACATTAGAAATACTAATCTGAAGCAGATGTTCCTGTTCTCGTAGGAGGACAAGAAGATGACGCTTATCCTCCTAAATTTTATTCCTATCTCTCTTAAGACTTCCATACATATTAGCAGGAGCACAAAAAAAGTGTGTGGGAGTGAATTTTTAGAATTTTTGACCAGAAGTGGGAGGTATGGCTCAGATAATCATTTTCCTGAAAATTCAAACAAGGTTCAGGCAAGATCACCAGGGGAGGAATTTTTAAAATATTGCTGTTGATATGGCTTTTAGTAGATGTGTTGGAGATGCTGTCCCCATTTCACAAAGGCTATCAGCATGCACTATTGATGAGGACATCCAATGTCTCAATGACTGTTGTCATGATTTGGCCAAATTTGTTAGTAAGAAAAAGTGCCAAGAAACTAGTCTGCCAAGTGATAATGGGACAATACGATTCTAAATATCTCAGACTAGGTGGTAATATCTAGTCATTAGAATTAATGTGGGTATGGTAACTGGATTTAACAGCAATGCCAGAGGGAGAAGCAGAATGTCTTTTATGTAAGAGTTTTTTATGATATAAAAGAGACTGTGATTTTCCTAGGGGTGAAATGAATCACCAACCAGGGTGTTTCTGGTTTTACAATCAGAACAAATCCTGAACTGGCAAGCAGAAGACTGGCATAAGCTGCTGTGATGAAAAAATCATAATCTCACCCATCTACCCAGTCTAAGCTGGTTCTCAGAACCAGAGCCCATCTGTTGAAGTGGAGTCATAACAATCTTGAGGAAGGACTCTGCAATGACAGCACAAGTACCAATAATAAATATTAAGAACCTACAGCCATGTACCATAGTGAATGTATACAAGGAAAAGAAGACTATCTAGAACTCTTAAGAGCTGCTGGATTTGAAGTCTGAGATTATATAGATACAAGCATATCCCAATTCCCTCTTCAGTTAGATTGAGTGCTCATGAAGAACAAGTACTTAACAGACACACGATTGAAATCAGATTCCAGTCCATAGTTACTGCCGCAGATACTGAGAACATAATTGAGATAGATAGACTTAGTTGTACAGAGAGCCTGCACACTGGTTACCTGATTTCTGTAATAGTAATATGTACTCATAGGAGTCACTACGTATTGCATATTAATAATGATCAAATATAAATCCTTGAAACATCCCTAACCCTTTCCTAGCCAGGGCAATAAATCAGAAACAATGCTTAATTCTAGAATTAAATTACAGAGATTGATACTACTTTCAATCAATTAATGAATAGGTGGTGGTAGTGATTCCCTGTATTTCCTTGTTCAATTTATCTGTAAGGTCCCTGGAAAAAAGAAAGATTTGGTAGATGACAGTGGACTACTGCAAAATTAACCAAGGGAGAGTCTAATTTACTACTCTTAGACTGGATTTGGGATCTTTATTGGAACGGATGAATTTTAGTACTTCATATGTGGTGATAGTCTGGAAAACATGTTCTTTTAGATATTTATTAATAATAAAGATTTTTTTAAGAGAAAGAAAGAAGTAGAATAAAGAGAAAAAATAAAGAAAGAGAAGGAGGGAGAGAGAACGAGAATCTTGCTCTATTGCTCAGGATTTCATTTAAATCTGTAAAATGCTTATGCAATTACTAA
Source organism: Plecturocebus donacophilus (assembly GCA_004027715.1). Lineage (NCBI taxonomy): Eukaryota > Metazoa > Chordata > Mammalia > Primates > Pitheciidae > Plecturocebus > Plecturocebus donacophilus. The sequence goes on along the minus strand of PVKP010032053.1, from coordinate 691 downwards.
AAAGTGATTTATTTCCTATTATGTGATCACTTTTAGAATAGGTATGATATAATATTGAAAAAATGTTTTGTGGATATGGGGTGGTAGGTTCTGTAAATATTTATTAAATTTGCTTGTTCCAGGTCTGAGTTCAAATCTGTTTTTTTTTTTCTTTCCATTAGGTTGGTAGATCTACCTCCATCCCTTTATGTTAAGTTTTTGTGTATCCTTGCCTATAAGAAAGGTCTGAATACAGCGAACCAATGGGTTTTAACTTTTTATTCAGTTTGTCTAAGTGTACGTTTTGATTGGGGCATTTAATCACTTTAAGTTTAGGCTTAATATTGATATATGTGAATTTATTACTGTTATTTAAGTCTAGCTAACTGTTTGCTCGTTAATTGATGTAAATTCTTCATTGTTGTAATATTCTTTACTTTTTGATAACTTTTTAGTATAACTGATGCTGGTTGTTCGTTTCTGTATATAGTGCTTCTTTCAGAAGTTGTTGCAAAACAGGCCTGGTGGTAATGAAGTCTCTGAGTTCTTGCTTGTTCACAAAAAATTTTATTTTTCCTTGGCTTGTAAAACTTAGTTTGGCTGGATATGTGATTCTGGGTTGGAAGTTTTTTTCTTTAAGGATGTTAAATATTAACCCCCACTCTCTTCTGGCTTGTAGAGTTTCTACTGAGAGATCTGCAGTGAGTCTGAT